>KK113043.1:363309-419918 GCA_000611955.2 Stegodyphus mimosarum | reverse complement strand
TTCAACTGCAGCATGCTTTCATCATTAATTTCTCATTAATTCATCATGTTATAGTCTCCGTTTTGATAAATTCCCTTGGATACTTCTCATTAATTCATAATGTTATGGTCTCCTTTTTGATAAATTCCCTTGGATACTTCTCATTAATTCATGATGTAATGGTCTCCTTTTTGATAAATTCCCTTGGATACTTCTCATTAATTCATGATGTTATGGTCTCCTTTTTGATAAAATCCATTGGATACTTCAGAACTTTCGAAGCATTTCAAATAATATTTTTAAAAAAATGCCACCGACAAGGAATTAGAAATTCTTTGATAATTTGAATAGTTTTGATATAATTTTTTATTTCATGCGAGCTTTCCATGAATATGCGTCATTACCTGATTGTAATTTTGTAGTAATAAATTTGTAATGAATATTTTATGTAATGTGTACCACAGTTTTACCAAACATATTAATAACTTATCGTTATTAATCTGCTGGCTCTTATTTGCAATCCGTTAAATGCTGATTTTGATATTAAAAACTGGTAAAATGCTACTTCTTTTTAGCTTCACTTTCGAAAGAAAACATTAAGTGTTTTCCGAGAGGCAGAACGCAACACTGTTTTTTTTTTAATAATTATGATTTGCGTATCGAAATAGTTCGATTTTTTTTTCTTCTAAAGTCAAAGCCTGTAAAATTTTAATTTTATCAGCTTTTCAATAACTGTTTTAAGTGTTCCCAGATATGACACGCATTTTTACATTAATATCCTAAACTCCTGAAAATCTTTCTTTCCGTGACTAGCAGAATTGCAATCAACAGCAGAAAATAACCCTAAAATTACAGTTTTTGCTACATAAACTATCCTTGGAATTTACGAAAATTACTAAAATACACGCACGAGTTTTAATGATCTTTGATAGACGTTGTATAATCTTATGTACAATGCAAATACATCTAAATTTTATTTAAATATTAAATTAAATCTAACGATGTAATCTCCATAATCATTGTAAGCTGGTACTATGGCACAAAAATTTACATAGCAACTAACAGCTAGTTGTTTTTATAAACAAAGACCTTCTCTAATCTGATAGATGAAAACGTTTCCAATGGACGGCAACCCTACATTTTCATTCCATAATCCTTCAGAATCTCCCTAGTTTGCCTGCCAAAATGATTTAGAGCTGCATCTGTCCAGTAATTTGTTAGCACTGTCACCCGTTTAACACCATCACTCCAGAGCGCATGCGCTGTCTATCAGGGGTAAATATATTGGGGGAATTTACAGAGTGGAACTCGAGTCTATTGAAAGGGGCAGGAAGAGCATGAGAAGTGACATAAGTGACATCCGAACAACTCCAGTAATATGGACTACTCACTTCGGTATGCAGTCTGGGTGACTATTAAGTCAACTGCTATTTGTAATCGCTTTGATGGCACTGCGTGTCTCCACTTGTTACAGCTGTTCGGGATTATTCCAAAGGAAGTGAAGTCAGATGTCGTGTGGTTTAGAACAGTTGCCAACTAAAGTTAATAATAAAGGAACTTGAAGTATTTTAGTTTCGACCGTTCATTTATTTCATTCCTTGAAGGAATTTGGAAATTACCGAAATTTTAAAGCCGATTTTAAGAAGTATTAATAATATGCTCAAATAACTCTGTTCTAAAACCACAGACTTTCTTAAAATTTCAGGTGAAAAAATAAACATTTGTAAGTGTTTACTGATGCGTGTTTTGCGTGTATTCGCTTTTACGCAATTTCGAACTGATCTTTTTTTAGGGGGAGAGGAGGGGAGTGAGGAATCTGAGTTTAATTTTAAAAAAGTACGGTAAACGTAATTACAATCTAAAAACCTCAGATTACAGTCTGGTATTTTAAAAAAGAGTTATTTATTCAGATTTCGAAAATATTTTAAAATATCAAATAAAATTCAAAACTGGAAGTGATTTCTTAACAAATGATTCTGTATCAGTTACTTAATGTACGGTGTTTGAAGCATTTTTCATCAGCTGCAACGGAATAAATTACCATTCATAAAAATTAACAGCTGAGCATATATGTTTTATTATATATATTTTTTTTTTAAATCGAACAGATAAAGTAATAAAATTTGTTAAATAAAAGTTTTAATTAATAAGAAGTTCATTCATTTTTTTCGTATAATCCAATTTGTTAATCAATAACAGAATGATTGAAACTGGGAGATTCATTAAATATGTTATACTTTGCTGAATGGTAGTACTATGAGAATCGACTATGAGCAATTGCACGTGGTAGGTATCGCACATTGGAAGCAACCCAAGGCGCAAAGATAGCATACGTAATAACTTTCACTTCATAATTCTTTCCATTCTGGGTTCAGTTTCCAAGGCATCAACAGGATTATGGATTTTAATTTGCCGAGATATAATTTTGCGTATTAATTGGAAACAATACACCTACTTCAAAGAGTATTGAAAAGAAAAACATTAAAGTTTCTCCAATTTTGCTATCCAACACAAAGAAATCACTTAATGCTACACAAATGCCTTCACAATGCCATCTTGAAATCAAAATTTGAATTATCGATTATTTTTTAGTTTACAACCACCCGCTTTAAGAATTAATGAATTTAGGAATGAATTTGTAAGATTTTAGTTTAAACTAACAAAGTTTTATTTTAATTTGACTTTTTCTATCTGTTCTTATTTCAACTTCCCGTTAGAACAAGCGCGCGTTTCAGCTTTATGCTAATTTGAAATGGAGCCAAGTTTATATTTAAACGGTAGGTAGGAACCTCTCAGTGTGAGAGAGCTTTTAGTCTCAGACCACTGTTACTCTGTTCGACGTTCGTCTGACTAGCTAGTATTCACATTCTAAGCCTTAGCGCTGTTACGCTATTACTTATTGAAGGAATTCTAAGTGCGTTAGTATTAGTTAAATCTTGCTACGCACCATTCAGTTTAGAGGCCAACCTCGCGTTTATAGCCTTGTGAGCAACGACGATTTAATTTCTATTTAAATTTAGTTTAAATTATTTGATTGTTCAGTTTAGACCCAAGTGCGGTCATTATTTTCTGTATCCCTCCCGAGTTGGGAAGTGGCTGTGTATAATTGTGGTTTAATAAAAGAGGATTTTAAATCCTTCTGAAATGCAGTTCTTCTACCACTTAACCACAGTTTTCTACTACAGAACATAGCTGCATTCAGCTCCCTGTTCAAGATCAGGACTTAAAGTTTTATCGAAGATGTTCGCCAAGAATGTTCCCCGAACACTCAGTCCAGACAAATTGAATAGGGAAAGCAAAATATACCTACACCAATACCTACAGCAGAATTCTAAATATACGGACTCCAGATATCCGGAACTTTAGTTACCTGAAAGGCTCATGATGCTAAACAAAATGAAAGCTTATTATTAATTTATTTAAATGCTTTTCATTTTTTCTTTATCTAATGTAAAAAAATGAACAAAAGTGCAGATTTTTAAGAAACTGTTTAAATTGATTTAGATGGTTATTTGCGATACATAAATGAGCAGTGGCAAATTCTTAGCTTTTTGCTGCCCAGGGCGATTTCAAAATTTAACGCCGCTCTCAAAAACACCAAAAAAGTTACAAAATTTCAAAACGACATATAGGGAAATAAATTAAAATCAGCGATTATTTTTAAGTAAAATTTTAATTGTAATATTCTAAAGTGATGTTTTGTTTGTTTCCTGTTACCAAAATCGTCTTTCACATAAAATTTTAATTGCAGTATTCTAAAGTGCTATTTTGTTTGTTTTCTGTTAGCAAAATCGTCTTTCACATAAAATTTTAATTGCAATATTCTAAAGTGCTGTTTTGTTTGTTTCCTGTTAGCAAAATCGTCTTTCACATAAAATTTTAATTGTCATATTCTAAAGTGCTGTTTTGTTTGTTTCCTGTTAGTAAAATCGTCTTTTTCACATAAAATTTTAATTGCAATATTCTAAAGTGCTGTTTTGTTTGTTTCCTGTTAGCAAAATCGTCTTTCCTCCACTGATCTACAACTCCTGAGTAGAATCAGAATATTAGTTCAGTAGATCTTCTGAAAACCCTCTGAAGACTACCTACCTACCAATTTGATGTTCTCTTGAGAATAGAATTCTGCTGCGTTATTCTCGCCATTAGGCTTATCACGCCGACCTTTAGATCAGAGCCAACTGGCGCGTTACTGCAATTGTGTAGCCATTAGGTTAGCTTAGTTTTACTCAGTTAACTCAATTCATTATCTTTGATTTTAACTATAACTGTTGGCTATATTTTTAACCACGAGTGGTGCCTTTTGTTAACTTTTATTTTAGTTAATATCCTTTACACTCTTTTTCCTTGTGATCCTTACAAGATATAGTGATAATTCACTTTCGTCTTTGAAACACTTCGCGCATTTAATGCTTGCAAAGAAAACAAAATGTTACAAAGTTTTGGAATGATCGATGTACCATGGTCCTTACTAGCAAAACTAAATTACTCTATTTTACTTACTGTTTCTTCAGAAACCCGAGCAAGTTAATAGTTTATAGTTTAATTAAAAAAAACCCTCCTTACTTGAACTGCACTTTCTCTGTAGCTTGCCGTATCTCATCATGCGTGTTTTTATTATCTTCGGATAGTAAAAAGGATTTTCAAAAATATTTTTCCCTTCTTCTATGTTTGCTAACAACAAAGATTAAACCCAACAGCAGTTTTCTTAATTTGCAAAGAGCGGAATCATTGTAATCAAATAAATTTAATATGTTTTTTCTTTTCGAATACTAACATGAAGTTATGCCTTTCCTTACTTAGAACAATGATTCTTGCATATTTAAATAGTTTTGCTAATATTACACTGAAATTATAAAAATTAATGCTGTTTTTAAAAAAATATGAACACCTCTTTGTGTCTTATTCATGTTACTCAATGAGAAAACTCAAAGCTTGTAAAAAAATTACGTTAAACTTAATTTTACTTGGCATTTATTCAACTAAAATAAGAGTTAACAGAAGGCACCACTCATGCTTACAAATATAGCCAAGATTTACGGTTAAAATCAATCAAAGACAATGAATTGCTTAACTGAGTAAAGCTAAGCTAACCTAACGGCTACACAATTACAGTAATGCGCAAGTTGGCTCTGACATAAAGCTCGACATAACAAGCCTAACGGCGAGAATAATGCCAGAGAGTACTACTCTCAAGAAACCATCAGATTAACAACGTGCCTTTCAGCAGACCTACTGAACTAACGCTCTGATTCTACTTTCTAAAACCTTCCTTTTAATACTCTTTTCTTTCTACCTCATTTGTCATTATCATCTATAACATGTAGATGTGCACCTCCTATTTTGGTTGCAATCGGCCGCATCAAAAGTATATAAATATATGTACATATATATACCCGCTCTGTTACTCGGCTCCGTGATCTCAGTTTCTTTATTCTTATATGTTTGTAAATTGTGTAAGTCTTGCTTTAAAAATGATTGAATTATGTTGTTCTTATCTTCCGGTTAAGGTTTTTATACCTTTAGTAAATCTGCATGCAATCTTTGTAGAATTATCAACAATTTAAAAGTTGTTTAAGTGCGTCTAAGCCTAATTATTATTACTATAGCAGACATATTTGTTTACATTTGAAACTTAGCAGTATAGTGGATTTGTTGCCAATCTACCGAAATTAAGCTTCGCAACAACAAAGATAACGCCTTCTTTTATTATTGCGAATTAAATCATGCTTGATCCATTTTGAAATTTATTCGAGGAAATAAGTGTTCAAGATTTACTTCGTAATTTTTAATATAGATATCTTGAGTTTTATGTATTTTTGCCTTGTCGCTAAGTGAGAATGACAACTGAATTAACTGAATGAGAAATATTGAATCGTCTGTGAAAAAATGTTTCCTTTTTTTTTTTTTTTTTTGTTTAATTTTCTTTATGCATCGTTTTAGATTTATCATAGTATTTGAATAGAAGATGTGGCAATGATTCAGATGATATAATTTTTGCGCATTTGGAGTTATAAAATGAATGAAATGTAACGCTGTTAGTGAACCGAGCGCCAGAGTGTCCCTATGGTAAATAAATATAGTGAATTTTAAAGAGTGCTTTTATTATATTGTGGTTTATGCGCTATCGACGAAGAAGATTTAATTCAATTCAATAAGTTTAAATGAAATGCGGGAAAAAATGGTGTAATTTAATATTTCGTACAAGGAAGTACTGTAATGTACACATCAGAGTTTTTAAATCAAAGCAAGGGTTAGAGGTGGAGAATTATTTAACATAGGTTTAACACAGATTTAGAGAGTCAACACAGAACTCAAGCCTTAAGATAGGTTTAGAAAATTAACATAGAATTCAAGAGTGAACATATATCATAGAATTCAAGAGTTAACATAAAATTCAAGAGTTAATATATAGTTAAAAATTTAACATAAATTTAAAAAGTTAACATAAATTTAAAAAGTTAATATAAATTAAAAATTTAACATAAAATTTAAGAGTTAACATTACATAGATTTCATGAGTTAACATAGGTCTAGAGAGGAAATGCTAAATTTCCTCTAGAAAAATTATGAGTGTTGAATTATTATTGAATTATGAGTGCCTTTACATGATGATAATAGAGATCAAACCCACTGAAACTGCAATAGCCTCTTTTATTTGATTTTTGTAATTAATCGATTTTTTAATGATTGTTTCTGCTTGACGTCAATCAAACTGATCTTTCTCAAGTCTTGATTTAGGGGGTTTAATGCTTTTTAGGTTAGGATTCAAAAGACAAACTATTAGACAGACGAAAAAAAAATTACGCGAAGATTCGAGCTTTCGAATCTTACATCTTTCCAGATATTCGTGAAATTCGAAGATTCGAATGTTCAGTGTCTAATTTTTACACTTATTCAGTTCTTTGAAACTAGATATCTTTTTAATGGCTTAAAAAGTCCTCCACTTTCTACATAAACTAATTAAGAGAACTTCAGATTTCCAACTCATCCCCTTTCTTGGAGTGAGGCTCAAAAAGGAAGTAATCCCCCCCCTTCTCTCCAACAGGTAATTCATGCAGATGTATGATTGGGGAATGAGACCGTCTGCATCTCTCTTTCTCTTTATTGAATAAACTTCCGCTTCTTTTCTTTTTTATTAATAAATCTCCGCGGCATGGTCTTTAACCTGGAAATAATTTGTATTCCCCCCTCCGTGGCAGATGGATTCCCTGATAGCTTAATTAACGCCACAGATTCAGGGGTCTAATGGAATTTTTTTTAATCTGCGCTATCTTTTCAGAAGATTTATTTTTCTGACCTTAATTTTTTATGTAGCGTGAAATATGGTGGTGCCCTTTTCTCCTTCCCTCTGAGACTGTATTGAGTAAAAGAATTTTTTACCATTGAAATATGTACGTAATATGAGATATAAGATGCCAAATGATAAATATGTTCATCTTTATGTATAGTTAAATTTTCCGTTTTCCAAGAAATCAATAAATAAGAATAAATTTTAAATTTTTGCATCTATTAAATTACGGCATCTTATATTGCATTTGCATTTTAAATTATTGCATCTTATAAAATTTCAGATTATAGCCTAATATAGGTTCCCGACGAGATCGGTATTGACCCTGTGGTGCAGTTGAAATTGTAAAGGGGATCGATTGCGGAATATGCCTCGGCAACTAGTTTCAATAAAAAACAGTACATAAATTACAAAATAATTATTAGTAAAATTCATAGTTAATT
This sequence comes from Stegodyphus mimosarum, assembly GCA_000611955.2. Taxonomy (NCBI): domain Eukaryota; kingdom Metazoa; phylum Arthropoda; class Arachnida; order Araneae; family Eresidae; genus Stegodyphus; species Stegodyphus mimosarum. The sequence goes on along the minus strand of KK113043.1, from coordinate 412,208 downwards.
ATTAATTGATATAAAGATATACCAAAGTAAAGGAGGAAAGTAAAATAAATATAACGGGGAATATACACTAAAATAATTTAAAATACTTTTAAAAACAATATATGCAATTGGTGCAGTATAAGAAAGTAAAATAATAATAATAATCTGAAAGCTTTCAGGTTTTCTGTTACGCCCAAAGGTGAGTTTTTTAACGTTTTGTGTGTTACCTTTATTTATTAAATATCATATTCTTCTCAATTAAACCAAAAATTCAATTCAACAGCAATATCACAAAATAATTTAAAAAGAGAATTTCCTATGCACAGTTTCGCTCGCTGGAGATTAAAAACTTTTTTTATGTGTGTGTGTCTGTCTGTGTGTGTGTATGTGTGTACAGTGTTGCCAATTCATGCTCTGAAATAGTTGAGTTTATTTATTAAAAATTCGTTAAAGTTTTACAAAGTATGATAGTAAAACAAATTCGAAATTCGGGCGTCCAGGTGCCCATGTTCCGATGGAGGATTACGTTATTCAAAATTTGATGGTTCTAGGTACTGTCGTATTTTCACAGTGCGAGAAATATGCATACATTCCTGCAGATTCTTCATTATTTAATTTCTTTAAATATAATGCAGGGCTCTAATGCAGTCATTATGAAACCAATATTTCAGCTCCCAACCATTATACTTATTATTAGATGAATATTGCTATTAAAAATTTGAATTTTGTAAGAGTAAATGGCTTTGAATTTTGGTTCTTTTGTTTTTCCTGTTGATTGAAACAGGTCACCAACAAAATACTTTCTGTAAACTTCCATCAGCATTATGGAATACTTATCATTCAATTTGAAATAATCTGACTGTTCCTTTTTTTTATTTATTTTTTTAGTACAGACAAAAAAGTATTGTTACGAATTTTGTAGATAGATGAATTATTTTAGTGCAATCATACATGAAATTGTTGTATTTTTTCTCTGTTACATATGAAAATCCAGAGACGATGCTATGCCGGAAAGAAAGAATACAAGGGCAAGTTTGAGCACTGTCAACACTGAGCAAATGACTATCTCGCTAATTTGGGGAGATATCGTCAAGTTGGCAATGGTTTTGGCGACAAATTTGTGTCGTCAAACTTGACCGGAAATCGCCAAACTTGGCGACATTTTGGTCCAGTCCCTATATAACTGTTATGATCCTCTATGCAGCTGTATATGCGTTCCAGGAATTTCAAGAAGGAGAAAGTACTAGATATATTGCGGCGACCAGTGAAACTATATAAGATCGGACAGAACATCTGCTGTCAGTTGTTAGTTCAGCCTGAGTTCGGAGTAATGAGATATATCCTCGGGTTAGCTTCGTTCCTTAGTTGCACTTTGCCATGCGTTGTGTTTAACATTCTTAGCAGTTTGAAGTGTAACTACTGATTGTGCTCTGTGATATTGTGAACAGTTGTACCACTATATTTGTGGAAATTTCCAGAACTGTGAAATGTTCTTTTGGTAAAATAAATTTTATCAAGTTCATCAGTTCTGTGTGCATTCAGTCTATTTCGAATCTGTATGCAAGAAACAAAACTTAAATTCATTGACTAAAATAGAAAACACGAAATGGTTTCAAAACTTTCGGTTATAATGTTTGTAAAAATTAAATTCTTATTTTACAAATGATAAAATTTGGATGTAAAAATTTAAATGCAGTTTTTTTGCACATAGAAAATTTTCTAGAACATTGGTAATCGCAAAAGCAATGAAAAGAAAGCTCTCCCTGTAAAAGATACGTGTCTTCTAAAGCTAAGCTACCAAGCTTGAGCTATACATCTAAAATTAAATGTGACAGTCTAAACTCTTAATATGAGAGAGCCAGGAAATAGTAGTAAAATATACTGTGTATATTTCACTATTATTTCCTACTACTACGAACGAACTATAATAAATCAATATAATAAATAACGATCATAAATCAAATCAGATATCTAAAATTAAAATTCAATGAAACCAAATGCATTAACGATAAAACACAATGCCAAAGACGAAAGACTTTTTTTAGATATCAGTTAGTTATTTTTAGTATAACAATAATATGCAATTTTTATTCTTTTTTGTTTGGATAAAATGATATTTTGCCTATGCAAAAGACTAAATTTAATGAGAAGAAATAATGGTATACTAAATTTCCTGAGAGTTTAGTTGTTGTGTAAATATTAATCTTTCTTTCAATAATATATCAAGTTACATATTTTATATGAAAACTTTTTATGTATTTGGATTCTTTTTAATGATAGTTTCCTCATATTTTTTAATTTCACAAATATTATTTTTTTTTCATTTAAGCATCTTTCAGAACTTAATACATTATATAGATTCGCCTATTAGTTATTCAAATACAGATTCGCCTTAAGTTATTCAAATACAAAAAAAGAGTACCCAAGTTAATTCACATAACGGCTATGATCTGCGAAAAGTAGAAAACTAAATTTCTTTCAATTTTATAATACTACGAAGTATTGCAGATATTTTGCGGCATTTGTCAGATCTTTCAGCTTTTAATCTCGCAGGTTTTTGCTACGGTAGACATTACACAGTGATTCATTCTGTCATGTAGAACAGTAGCTTAGACTATAAGTATAAATGAATAAGTATAAATGAATTTAAATTGTATTTAAACTGTGTTCTTAATTAAACTGTTTACTAATAATATTAATTTTATCATTTATTCAATATTTTACCAATAATATTCGCAACGAATATTGAATTAATAATTTCTTATGTAGTAAAATTTATATAAAATAGAAACAAAAATCAAGATTTTGTTTCTATTTTATATAAATATGTTATTCCAATCACGCTTTATTTCCTAAATCTGAGAAAATAGTGGCTGCACGGATTTTGATATTTAATCGAACTGCTTAAAATACGAAAGAACTCGCTCGAAAATAAAGACTTCAATGAAGACAAAAGTGGAGAGGTAAAGAAGAGGAAACCTATAATTCTGAAAGCGATATTTATATAAAATTTACATTAAAATATACATAGAATACATTTAAAATACATTTATATAAAGTTTACATAAAATATATTTAAAATACGTTTAATGTAAATCAGATCAATTTTGTTAAAAAATGAAATTTATTTCAAGAATATTTTACGAGCGCTATTAAATTTAAAATGAAATCTAAACTTCCCAAATGAAATTAATATGAGGCACCAAATTAAATAAATGTAAGACAGATTTCAAGCGATCTTCAACAGTCAAAATGAAAAATATCTATTTATATTATTCGTATCGATAAATTCTATGCCTTCAGCTTTCCTTTGAAAGCTAAAAAAAAATTTGAAACATTTAATTTAACCACTTAAAACATTTCATTTCACTCCTCCTATGAATATCTTAAATCTTTTCACTTCCTTGTACGAAGTAAAGGTAGTACTGTAATCGCGAACAGGGCAAAAGACTGTTTTTTGCCACAACGGACTGTAAAATGGATTTAAAATGGATTCAGAAGAGATTTTTGTCTTGACGTCTGTACGTATGTATGTGTCTCACATAACTCAAGTAAGAGTAGCCGTAGAACGTTCAAATTTTATATATGCGATTCCTGTAACATGCAGTTGTGCACCTCCTTTTTCTTTGCTGCAGTCGGCTGCACCAACATATTGTTACTAATTTTGTATTTAATTTGCCATTTTAATAGAATTGTAAATAAAATTGTTTTATTTTCCCCTGCAATGAAGTACGCGACTTATTTGAAGAGAAAGCTGCGCCGGAAAAGTAAAAATACAAGAGGGCGTGCATTTAATATTTAGTAAATAGATATCTCGTAACTGTTTTTGTTATCCAGAAAAATCGACAAAATACCCGAATGATCTCTTGAATGATTAAAAAGCTTATAAAAGCTGTAGGAAAACATTTCGGTTCAGTTGTAATTGTTTTAAGCGAACTGTTGTTTACTTAGTGCTGTTACTGATTGTAGCGAATTCGCTGTGAGAACGAATTAGTGTCTCTGTATTTTGACTTGAGTCCTGTTTAACATTTAAGCAGTTGTAAATATAACTGCTGTGAGATGTTGTGATATTGTAGGAATATCTCTGAGGAAATATTTCAGCATTTTGTTTTATTTCTTATGAAAAGAATAAATTTTATTAACTTTTTAACGACTTGTGCATTCAATCCATTACTAACCCGTACGCAAGCAACAATATATTCCCACTCTGTTACTCGGCAAGCTTAGTTTTTTATTCTGATAAATTGGTAACTTGTGCATTTTTTGCTTTAAAAGTGCTTGTATTACGTAGCTTTAATGTTAAGGATTTTATACCTTTAGTTAATCTGAATGCATTTACCGTAGAATTATCAACAATTTAAAACTTCAAGTGGAGAGTTAAGCTTAACGAACGGCCATTTGTTTACATTTGAAACTCAGTAGAATAATGAATTAAGTCAGTTTCTACGTCTTCAGTATCTTTTTGCCGAGTGGAACCAAAAGTAATCTTTCAGTTTTACGCACCGAAAAATCTGCCTTCTTGAACGTTGGCCGAATTCCTTTTTTTTAGATAGAAACTCTTAATTTTAATTGTAAAAATTTGTTTAAACTCTTTTAACACTATTTGGTGTTTTACATTGTTCTGTATTTCACAAAATTTGATGAAGATATTGAGTTTTTATGTATTTTTGCCTTGCCGAAAAGTGAGAATTGAATTAATTGAATGAGAAATATATCTCTAATGGGGTTCGAGGAAATAAATTTAAAGGAAACGTGGCAAAATTGTGTATAACAGCCGTACAAGAAACTCATGTGGTGTCTACATCAGATTTTTTAATATAAATTCCTTGTTGCTTGAAGTTTTATGTTGCATGGCATTCTTTATAAGTTTCAGGTTAATATTATAATCTGAAATAAAACTATTATAACTATATAAATTTCTTCGATGAAAATAAATTTTTTTCTAAAAAGAATTACATTGAAATTTTTTAACCCCGATTCCTTATTTTATCAATATTTTTTTAATGTGTATATATAAAAACTATACATAGTTTGACTACGATAATCTGTTATAATGAGGTTTCTTATGTTTAATTTACAGTCTAAAAATATATATAATATATATTAGGTTCTGCAAAATCACGTGTAAGTACGGTGAAAGAATGATATTGTCAGGAATACAATGAACGTCAACTTAGACACCAGATGTCGAATATTCAGCATAATAGTAAGACGAAATTCTTGGCTATCTGGCTACCAGATGTTAAACCTATTTTAGTGATATTCTAGTTCCGGGCACGAGTCTCATTTTATACTGTAAACATCCAGTAAAAAATTAACCGAACGAGATCAAACGACATTTTTATTTATCATTCCACGATCAGTTTACAAATAAGGACGGTTTATCAGGAATTCCTCACATGCTGTAAAACATAATTCTTATTGTAAGAATTTGTATAAGTAACAGCACATGTCCATGCTGTATATAGCTCCAATAATTAATAAAAGTAATGGCATTATTTTTAAAAGGATAAAGAAAATATATTCTTAATTCTGTAATTGTGAAAGTGTATTTTTAAATCTGTAATTCTGTATGTCCATAGCATCCCTAAATATTTTCATAATGCAGCGGCGATAGGGAGAAAATTTTCAGTTGCTTGAACGAGCTTGTGAAGAGCAAACGTAATGTATCATTTGATGGTGTAAAATCTCCCTATACTTCTAAAATTATAAATGTGGTAATAAACTAGAAAATTTCTTAAACCGGTTCGTCATCGTTAATTACTATCTACTGCCCTACCATTGTGTAATTTGAGGTTAGAAATAATGCGCAATATTTTCATAACATATTGAAAGCATCAAAAGTCACTTAATATTTGTAAATAGCATAGAAGCAAAATAAAAGTGCCTAATGATCTACAAAAGGAAATTCATGGGAAAGTATTTTAATTTTCAGTTATGTATTGCATAACTAAATACTTTTACATCATTTTTCATAAAATTTTCTACCAAGTTTTATCATATAAAAGTAAGTGAAATTAATAAACCTGAAGGAAAATAGTATTTCGATTATTACAGATAATGTAATGAAATTGTCTAAAATCGTTTTTGCCTTTTTACTTTCAAATTTGATACTCTGAAATTATGTTAAACTTAATGAACAATATTTTTTAAATACAATAAGTATAAATTGATATTAGAAGCTACTGAATGTACTAGTAAACAACTGTATAAAATAAATTATTCGAAATAGTAATCTAGAATATAGTACGTAATCTAGAAGGATTCCAAGTGAAATATTTAATCTTTCACTTTGTGGTGTATGCTTATAAAAAATACATTTTAGCTCAGTGCCAGATTAAGATCTTTAGGTATCCTAAGCACTTAAATGATTTTGGTGCTTTACATACATTTACAGCATAATTCTTGTTTTTAACCATTTCTTCTCTTTCTTGATTTAGCTGCCCTTCATATTTCATGGTAAACCCAGCAATAAGAAATGTTTGTGATGCCCCCTTTCTTTGAGTCACTAGAAACCTTTATGTGCTGTCCCATTTTCTTAATATCCTAATCCACGCTTATTTAAATATTAATCTAGCTCTGATTTAGTGTTCGTAAATATATTATATATATATTTGTTAAAAAATGAGTTAGTCATCCTCAAGCGGGGGAATTGTATTTGCTAATGGTTAAATAATTGTTACTGAATTCAGCCATACTTATTTATATTAGTCACAGTTTCATAATGCAGCGATGGTAACCCAGTCGCCGTACATACTTCTTGACAGGATAATTTTGTTTTCGTTTTAGTTATAAATAATTTCAAACAAAAAGGAATAAATTCATCAAATGCCGTTAACTTAAGAGGTCGTTCTAATAATAGCAACCTCAAACAGATATTTATCCTCAAACTCCTTGTCAGAATTCTCGCAGATAAAGCCCAATATCATCATTAACAGATTGCAGCTAATTATCATAATTTATCAAAAAATAGTTAAAAAGTAACTTTTTCCAACAGTTATCAGGATACATAGTGACAAGACTGTGAAAAGAGACGCAACAAAATTTCACCAAAATATGCTGGACAATTACTATTTTGAAACAGAAATTCATCGTCTCAAAAAATGACGAAAATCTTTAGTAAAGAAATTGAACTTCGAAACTTTTTGTCACACTGTTAAATTCCATGAGTGTTTATAATTTGCAGCCCAATTAAAAAATTACTTGATCCTAATATTTTAGTAAAATATAAAATTCGCAAAAGCCCTAAAGAAATGTTAAGAATTTCTTTATAGATATTTAATTTCATTTTCAGATAGGTATTTTATTTACAGGTATATTTAACTTATTATTCAATTTTATAATATTTGTCTCTCTCTCGTAGAGTATTTGGTATTTAGACCGTATGTACCGTATAAAGGATGTTTTCCATATGTCCACAGAGTACCTAAATAATATCTTGGTTATGGCATTTAATAGTTAATTTAGCCTTATGTCCAGCCTTATTTATACTCAATAATTTTTTCCCTTTCGGTTTTTTAAGTAAAAAGAAAATGATTTACTTTCTGCGTGCCTTTAAAAAATTGTTCTTTTCTGCTTCAGTATTTTTTTTCTTTCTGTGAACTATTTATCCAATGAACCTTATTAGTGCGGATCCGTTTGGAGAAAAAGTGCAAATACATCTCACGGCAAGTGATGAAACTGCAAATACATCACACTTAATTGAGTTCTACAAAAAAAAAAAAAAACATCGATATTTCCTTCACTTAATAAAGGAGACTTCAATTACTAGGTGCTAATAAGCCAGTCCCCCTCTCTCACTTGCCCTCTGTCGGAGAGCATCACCTGACGCTTGGGGTGTTTGAGATCGCGTGATCGCGCGCCCGCAGATGCACGTGCAAAACTGTTATGTTGTGATGTAACTGTATGAAGACTTAACTCTGGCACGCGACCCCACGTCTTTCGCACTTCTGTGAGGCGAATTCTTTTTTCGGAGTACTTTTTAATACGGAGGAACATCTGCCAGGTTCCTATTGTTCCCGAGCTGATTACTCAATTGGATTAAAGCAGAGGGTTACTTCTAAGCTTTTTATGGTAAATTTTTGGCGAAATTACACTATCGCCAAATTGTCTTTTCACTTAGTACATCCATCTTCGTCGGAGGCTGAAACATTTTAATAACAGTTCTTCCATAATGTGTTAAAGAGACAAGACAAATGAGCTTTCTATCTTTTTTTAACTAAAAAATGGCAGTTTTTATTTCAAGACGAGGGCAATAAGAAGTTATAAAAGAAATTAATTTTTAGTTTTCCAATATAGTGATTTTTATTTTTAAATTAATAATGCTCTTCACTTAACTCTGTGTCTTTTAGCTTAATGCCTCATTTTAAAACTCTGAATTAAAAAATATTTTGGATGCTTAATTTTAAATTTTTGTTATTTGTCTTCATACCTTTTAAGAGTATTTTTTCATGCTTTTTTTTCATTTCAAAATTTTATTACTTTACAAAATAGTTTTAATAGCTTTATAAACAATCCGAGGAAAAGTAATTAAATTAAAAGATTTTAGCTTTAATTTTTTTAATACTTTTTAAAAGAACAGCATTATATTTTCACTCGAAAGATTTAACAAATTAATAAAAAAAAATTCAGAATAACGTTCTTATTGCATATTATTAGCAACAAATGCCAAAATGCGCTAAGCTAATTTACGAGTGTCCGAGCTAAAAAAATTTGAATGATTTTACAACGATAAAAAGAAAATTCAGTAAACTGTTTTGGAAATTTCTAGTGTAATAAACCTTAAAATGCGAGAGGCATAGACAAAAATATTTTAACATTTATTATAATTATGATACGAATGCGATACTTTGATATAAGTTCATCAATGTGTGAACAATGTTTTGACTGAGAATTTGAAAAGCTAAGATTTTACAGAATTTGATCAAAACTTAAATGATGTAAATCTTTTATAGCCCTTGGCGCAACATGTTTTAGTACAATTTTCATTTATCTTTGTAGCTTTGAAAACAGGTGAGAGTTTCTCCAATTTATGTTATCATACATTTTGCAAATTATTTAATGAAATTACAAATAAAAAGCTCAGTAATTATATCTAAAACGTTATAAATAAAAAGGATAATCAATGAAGCTGATATTTGATAAGAACAGGATTTGCAAAAAATTCGAAATAAATTTATATTCAGTTTTTCTTTTGATTTTGTTGCAAACGCTAGTAAAACAAAATCGTTAACCAAACAAATTAAACATTTATCGGTGAACTAACTGCATGTACATTTTTACTCGTCGTTTGTGTTTTTTGTTCTATTACCAATCCGTTAGGGGGAAAATATAACTATATGTAAAGAAAAGAATTCAATATAATTTTTTTCGATATGTTTTCCTTTGTGAAAATCATCTAATTCATGCTTTCCCTTTATCTTTCACTAATAGATTTATTCGTATTGAATGTTATTAAAAATATTTGCAATGTCATTAAATAATTAGAATAATTTTATCAAACTTTTAATTATTTTTATATTTCCTGTAGTTTTCTGTGAAAGAGGATTAGAAAAATCAGAAATGGTTCAAAATACTTTATTTCCAACAATCAATAATTTATTATTTTATTTATTTATTTATTTTGAATCTGGCATAAATTATCTTAAAAATCATTGCCATTAAAGAAATTCCGAGGTAAGGAAATTATTGTCTAAAGTTAGGATAAAAAAAGTGAGAAGCGTTTACATGGTTTTCATTATACACATCACGCAAAGTTACAATACAATACTCCATAAAAAACGCATTAATCATTTATGCGAACTGCCATCTCAGAATACTGATATTATTCTTGCTGCAAAAAAAAATCTTAAATTTATCATTGGCGACCAACTGCAAGTTCTGAGAGTTGTTGCTAATCCTAAAGCAACAAATCTTTAATTTCTCCACGAAATCAAAGTGCAGTACTTAACAGTGCAGCGCAGTTCTATAATTTTTATTCTCAGGAGGTAAAAAGCGTTGAAAAGAAAGTGCATTAATCTTAATGCATTTCATCTTTATTTTATTTATTTATAATGTGTATTTTGAAAAAAAAAATTATATAACTAATCGAAAATTAAAATTAGTGTAATCACAAAAGATGTTTAATATTATATATTAAGCATGATAATACGCAATGATATATGCCCTCTGGTAGCAAAAAAACGCTTATGTATATTTTTTTTTAATTTCAAACTATCACAAATTTAACATCGTTAATTTATATCACATTTTTAGAAGTATTCGAAAATGCAAATACTAGTAAGAAAAAGATTAAAATGTTTATTAAGATATTCTTAACGAAACGGGTAAACATTCTTCCTTTAAAAGCTCTTACCTGTGACCCACAGTATTTTTCTTATTTTTATTAATGGTAGCCGTGTAGCTTCTTGATGATTAGTCAACCGTAATTGTAATGCTACTTTATTCTGAAATCCGAAGGAGGGCGATAACTTTGCCTTTCTGGAAACTCAATCTTGCTGTCAAAATTCGATTACCCATCGTAATAATTAACCCATCACGATCCGACGGAGCAAAAGAGGCGAGAAAACGCAGGCGAAGTCGATAACGTGACTAAGGGTACGTCAATCACGTGCCTCCAGGACACGTGCCCTTCTTCACGGATTTAACGTGCAGCGTTACGTTGGAGGGCCCACCGGACCTTTCCCTTTGGTCTCAGACGTGGTGCCACCGATTTTCACGCCTTGGTGATTGTCACGTGTCAATCATGACAGCAAATCTCGGAGAATTTTTAGTTTGGGAAATTTGCGGAAATCTTTTCTCTGCTTTGTAGAAATAAATTAAATATAAATACTTTTATGAAAATAAAATTTTGCGTGTATGTGTAGAGAGTGATACTCTTATTAATATCTAAAATGTTATAATCTTTGAAATAGTCCATCTTTGTTTTATGGAATCTACACATTATCGAAAATATTCCCTGATCACCTGATTTAGTTATCCATAATTAACTTCTCCCCCCCCCAAAAAAAACACTTTTTGTGTGCGAGTGTGTAATTTAATGAAATAAACGTCTTATGAGTTAACGTCCGTACCAAAGGTCTGTAACATGAGTTAATATAATAGCCAAAACTTGCGCGCTACTGTTTTCCTAAAGCAACCGAGAATATGATGGAACGTTTCACTGCTTATGCAATATTTTTATGAAAAATCAGGGCTTTCATTGCTCAAAGTTCCTTGAAAAGAAGCATGATATTATACAGTATATTTATAGTTTTCATCGCAGTATCACCGCTTACGATCAAGGCCAAGCGTCAGAATCTCTGACTTTAATGCATGCAAAAGACAATGAAGGAGAATGCAGTACTTTGTAAATGTGCAGTGCAATAAACTTTACTTAATGTTCGTAATCTGCTGTCATACATACATATAATATCATACATACATGCATACATACATACATACATACATACGTATACATATGATATCCTATATGAACACTGCATTGAAGAGGCTGTTCGCACATTTTTAGGCAATTTTCATTGCATTTACAGAAATATTTTACTTAAAATTCTTGCATTTTAAATGCTCTGTTTAATAACCCTTATTCTTTACTACCTTTCTGCACCACAGCTTCTAAGATAATAAAACCTTTTCTAGTATCGAAAGGGGTATTATTTTCAATTTCAGTTTTCAACTAAGCAGCTTTCCAAAATCCAAGGTGGGTTTGTAGATTAACTTCTAAAAAATTCGCTTTTTAAATGTATAAAAGCGCAGACATACATGGGTTATACATCAGCAGACTTAGTAGGGATGATAGCGAAGAGTATATCTTTGATATACATTTCTTGTTACATTTTTTGCAGGAAATTAACAATGGATTTTGACGTGTGACTGTTTATTTGTTTTGATGTAGTTCTAATGATTGATGGCACTGTCGATGAAGAGAAGGTATTGCATACTTGAATATTAGGTATAAAATATGTTTTTGATAATATGTGGAGTTGATCTTCACATTTTCTCTACTCTCCTTACTATTTACTTCACTCTCTACTCTGAAAAGGGTGTTATCCCAGATGACCTATTAGTCTCGAAACGGAGTTTTGAGTCGAATCAAACGGCTGTATCACTTTTCAACTTTTTGCCGCCAAATATTGAAGACCTTTATTTTATTTAAAGAAATTAAATAATGAAGAATCTGCCTGAATGTATGTATGTTTCTCGCGTTGGGAAAAAGAACGATATCTAGAGCCATCAAATTTTGAATAACGTTGTCCTTTACTGGAATATTACCTGAAAGCCCGAATCTTGAATTTCGAATTTGTTTTATTATCTATTTCATATTTTTTAAACTTCAATGATTTTTTAATTAAGAAACTCAACAATTTCAATGCGAGCAGTTGGGCAACACACTGCGTGGAATAAAATGTTATCATCTCCAGCCCTGGAGACTGTCTATCAGAAGTTCTAAAGATATGCTGTTTTTTTAGCCCAAATGTTCTCGAAACGTGTATGGATGTGCAAGTAAGAAAACTGCACTTTGGGGGTAATATAAAATCTGAAAGCTTTCAGATTTTTTTAAAATTTACTTTTATATGAAAAACCAGCAACAATCATAAATCTTTTTAAAAACCTTTCTTTAGATTTTTTTTAAATCGTGTTTTAAGATTTCTTCTCCTCTTTGATTACAAAGGAATCTCTTTTTATTGCAGTTATTTAAATAACCTCAAGATTTATCTAATGCAGCATTTTTCTATTTTTGTTCTGATAAATGTTTCTCGTAAAGAATTCTATAGCCCTTTTTATGTTCGACGGTAGGAGTTTTGGAAAAAGAAGATGCACATTACGTTTTTTACTTTTTTATGGTTCAGATCAGCATTAAGCATATAGTTAACCCTGGGCATTTTAAATAATTTGCAACTGTCCTTTGACTTAGCGGATTTCTGTTAACATTAAAGATTTTTCGTTTGAAACATTCGAAACATTCCGTTTTTTCCTTGGATACGTGCTTTGAACGATTTTTCCCCTTGAAGCCAAACGTTGACTTTTTTGTCCTTTCTTATTGACAATATTACCTATCGTAGCTTTAAATATCGAAACACCGCCAGCTTTTACAGAATTTTTCAATAATTAGATATGAATAATTTTCTTCGAAAAGTTCAGAACCATAACTTTCCGTCCATTGTTTCTTTAAAAGCTCCATTTTTCACGAAAACAAAATCGTCAAGTAGAAGACGATAATTTATAATTTCAAAAATATAGTTGTAGTTAAAAAAGTTTCCAAGGAGACCATTTCTTTATAGCAAGGTAAAATCGTCTAAAAAATGGGAAAACAGCCTCTGTATAAAGCATTTAAAAAACACGCATTTTAAAAATCGTTCTGTTTTGGTTGCTGTATATTTCCTGGAACATATTGCTCGTTGATATGAAGGCAGCGTAAAATTTAAAAATTTTGTCTCTAACGTGCTCAACCTTTTCACTGTCTATGGAGCTTAATTTCTCTGTTTGTTTATTGATGGATTTGTCTGCTAGTGTCTAATTTTGAAATTAATTTTGACTCCGTTTTACGAAGCTGTTCTTTGTAACTCTTTTCGCACTTACATATTTGGGATGATAATTCAATATTCCATAAAGCTGTTTCAAATTCTATATAGATGTTTTTTATTTAGCGTTTATTTTGTTAATAATCTTATTAATTAAATTGCTTCGTAATCAAATCTATTACTACGGAATGTAAAGCTTTGCAACAAAGGCTGTTTAAAAATATTGTTCTCCGAATGAAGTTCTTCGGGAGCTTTTAGCATACGTAATTTACTATATTTGTGGTTTTTTAAAAAACTTTCTATTTTTTTTAGCTGTCGTGCAGTTATTAGAAATGCCACTTTTAAATCAAAACATTTAATCCTAAATTGCTAGAATCTTCGCGATTTTAAATGAAGAGGATATCAAATATCTAAATAATATGGAAATTATAATGACTGCTTGTCATTTTGCACCAGTTCTTAGAGCGGAAGATTTTGAAGGAAAAAAGTGATGTCAGGTGTATTTCAATTGCTACATTGACTAAAAGGTATTACTTTTCTGGCAAGGATTTTCTTTCCCTTTTATTTTTTCCGAATTCAACGAGTCATATACTAACAAGTGACTCGAAATTACAGAAATGGTATAGTAAGACGGATTGCGTGCAGTTAGCATGAAATTTATTAGAACGATTTGGATTTAAAATTTTTCACTGTTGGCAACTCTGCAGTTTTGATCTTAATCGCAAAAGTATTCTGGCAACTAACTCTTTTTCCCCTTGTTTAGTGCATTTTAGTCAGTAACCGTATAGTTGAATTTCGTCCATCGGCCCAGTAGAACGGGAGATATAGAACTGTACCATTTTTATTTATTTATTTTTTTTGCGCAGTGTGCAATGTGTTTCTTTTACAAATACATATTATTTGCAATTGAAAGATTTAAGCGTGAAAAGCTTCACTGCAATCATGCTATAAAACTGCATTACATACTTTGCATCTATAAACAGTCTGGCTACGGCATTCTTTACAACGATCGTTATTCACAGACTTTAGCATAAAATATCTACCATCTCCATGCAATGGCTTTTGAATTCTGAATTTACTAGGTCTTCCTGTTGCTGATCTATTTCTGGTTAATTCTACACTCTCAATAGAAGTTTGCAATAGGAATAATGCAATCTCGAGTCTGAATCTGAAAGAGACTTTTTATTTTCAGTAATGGAAATTCGTGGTACTTTCCATGCATTTATCAAGGATACATCAGTGTAATTAGTAAACATTGACACTACCATTTTTTCCCACGAACTCTTATCTTCTTATTGGGTACTAAATTGTCTCATAAATAGACTCCTCCCATTCTGGTATTGTATTGTTCAATAAGATGAGGCTGAGATGCAAAAGCCTTTTCTCTTTGCGTTCTTGAATAACGGAAAACACTTTTTGTGGGTTGAATTTTTTTCAAATGTTGAACGACAGTTACAATCGAATGGTCTTTTCATCGGATAAAAGTTATTTTGTTTTTCTCTTCACACTGGAAATCATAATAACCCATGTCTTTCTTACGGACGCATTTCACCCTTTCTAGTGGACACATTTGTACGCGATTTAAGTTAATTAATCTCTGTGCTTTTTTTGTGTGATTATTCTCATACTCTCATGACAAAAATTCACATGACATTGAAAGATTATCAAGTACGAAATTCAGGAGTAAACTGAAACTTCGACCAAGCGTCAGTTTCGGGAATGTCTTCTTGAAGGTTAAGAACGTAGACGGATAAATTCCTCTCACCGTCGCTGCCAGATACAAGCAATTAGTCAATAATAACGATGCATTATAATCATATTATATTTTATACTAGCGGGCAAGCCCGCCAGATGAGCGAGCTGCAGCCAAAGCAAAATTTATAAGTTCTGTGTATCCGTGAAAAGCAAATGTATAGAAACATTTCAGTATAAATGAAATCAATTCGTTCTTTCCAAGCAACAACTAGTTCATACATAACTTTTTTTATTGCCAAACCAGGAAACAAAAAACTTCAGGTTAATACGTATATGTAATATAACAACATTTTCTCAATATGAATAAAAGAATTAACGTGGCATTCATATATCGTGTCAATTATACTAACTTGAAACAAAAAAGTTGCCAACAGCAGTTATTTATTTAAAATGCTGACATTAATGAAACATTTTCGACATACAATAACGTTACATGCAACTGCGTGCTTTCTTAAACGTCAGAATATAGCCTTATATAATAATAATAATAATATGTTTAAAAATTGGAAGTAGTATTTTTATTTCATACTAGCGGAAGTACCCGATGCCAGTTAAGTTAGATTGAGAGTAATACATCTAACAACAGAGAGAATGATACTGCTGTAATCCTTCTCTAATAACGATGCAAAAAGTACGATTTATTGTCATGCATTTTTCAGTCTGATGCTCTATCGAACGCACATAAAAAATTCGACAAAAAATAAACTAATTCTCTCTCTTTACATCAGCAACAACGGCACGCAGTTTTTAATGATTTTCGTCTTCCTAATCAAACGGTCGTAAAAGCTCGTGTTACATCCAATATTTCACCTACATTCAATTTTAGTTAATTAAATGTGGCAAAAAAATTATCATAATTGATCAGAAATCAATAGCGCGAACAGACATTCTTCTTTATATGTATAGATCTTGTAAAACTTACAAACTTTTGATTAACAAACTCTACGATTTGAAAGCGAGCACTTGCAATACTTCTCTTTCCCAGGACTCAGAAAAGAATTGTAGAAAGTTTGTTGACGATAGCTATAGTCGTGACTGAGTTAATCGCGAGCAAACACACAAACATACATACTTTCTTCTTTATAAAAATAGATTTTGTAAAACTTACACATTTTTATTAACAAAGTTTACGATTTGAAAGCGGGCTGAGGAAACACTTTTCAAAATAAAGCAGATTTTTATCTTTAGCTCGCAAGACTGTTGCCACTGGGAAATTTGAGTGCGAAAATTAGCGTTTTCAGAGTTTTCAACTAATATCTCCGCTGATTAAAGTAGTTCGAAGGTGAGAATGGTCGAAATGGCTTCCCACAAATTTTGGAATCCGTGAGATGCCTCTCTCGAAGCTCAACTTCCCGCCGTTCTGGAGGAGATAATGCCGCAAACAAACAAACAGGCAGACGGCAGAGATTTTAATAGTATAGATGTTAAATAAAGATTAATGTTGAAAACTGGCCGCTTTATAGCTTCTTAATTTGCTTATTACTATTATAAACGAAAATTATATTATTTTTAATTTATCTAGTGTTTTAGCCAGATCCTGATAAATGCCTAATTTCTTTTTATTTTCTAGAGTATTTTTATTTCAAATTTAATTTTAAGTGTGGAACTGTATTTTTACCTAGTAAGACAACTTATTTAGTATTTCAGATTATTTTTCAATAAAAATAACAACCCTCGAATAAGAGAGAATTTTGTGTTGAATTTGCATACACTAGAACTCAAATTTTTGAAAAATCTCCGATAGACGTTTTATGAAGAACATGATTACTCATTATAACCGAAATTACACGATAATTCTTTTTAATGGATGTACAATACCATATCACTTTTAAAAGAACTAATTTTGTAAAATAAGTAGCTTTTATTTTAAATTGATTAGAAAATATTCACTTATATATTCACATATAGAGTATTTTATTAAGATTTCTTTATTTTTTAAGGGATTCGATTCAATCTGCTCATCGGATATTCTTATTGACTGACGAATAATAAAACCCGACCTTTGAAATAATGATGGGTAATCAAGCTTGTATTGTAATCTAACGCTGAAAGAGCTAATAAATACTTGAATTAAATTGAATGAATTAAAACGAATTATTGAATTACATCGAAGCATTTGTATTTTAATTAGAAGACACTTTTAATGCAGAAGCATAGCCTTTGATATATAAGGAAGTAAATAAGAAAATGTTAAATGAAGTGGCAGCCACGACAATTCTTTCTGTTTTCTTTTGCACATCAGAGAGGAAACCTTATTTTCTGAAACCAGTTTTTATCCGCTAAATTCAAAAATACTTTTCGTTTTTCCTCATTAGGTTTAGTTTTTTAATAGAAATAATGCGGATATGCAGCTTGCTTAATGCATAAATCAGTTGTAATGTTTATTGGAGAGATTTCCTCTGAGGTATTTAAAAGAACCAAAACAGACTTCCTCTTTTTAGTACGAATAATCAGGGGTTCTACAGTACTGTTCATAACAACCACCCGATACGTGAAATATCGTAGGCAATATTAAAAACGCAAAGTTAATTTTTTATATGGAGAAATGTAATAAATTACCGGAGTTTGCAAGCAATGGAAAAAACTCGCTATTACTGCAATCAGGTAAGCATACTTTATATCATTATCTTATAGCATTTTAACAATATTTAAGCAAGCTCTCTCTGCGACTAACAGCTTCTTACATTACCCAATGTGTGAGAAATGTTACCTATGTTTCTTCTTTAATTTGCTGATTACATAAAATTTCTTTGGTGTTGACTCAAAATTCTTTCAACATCCAATGACTTTCATTACACATAATATTACAGCCATTTTTTAACAAAGCCACGAAAAATATATTTAGCAAATTTTTTTTGTCCAATGTTTTCTCGTAATTTTTAATCTGTTACATACACATTCATCTTCACATCATCGCAAAACTCTCAAAAATGGTACAGTTAACATAACTAAATGTTCTCTCTTCCCCCAAAAGTAATAAGCAAAAATTCTGTAGCTTGGTAGAAGAGCGCCAATGTCCTAACGGGTCGAATATGAGGTAGTTGCATTCAAAATTATGATCATGGTCTTGGTGAACGAAAAGGTTCAGTGTCTTTTCACTATTAAATACCATGTTAGAACCATTCTCAAAATGTCAACACCATCATACGCATTAAAATAAAAAGGAATGTTTTGATTCCATTATGAAGTATTTTCTTCCTCCTTTCCGCATGACTTCGTGGTGCAATTGGAAGCATACTCGACTCGTATTTGAGAGGTCCAGGGTTCGAGTCCAGCGAGGACACTGCACTTTGAATTCATATACAATTAAAAAATCTTACGGAAATTAAAAAAGAGTTTGTCTCAAAAACTTGGCAGACACTGGCATTTTTCTTCCAATGTACAAAATGAAAGTTAGAAGCTCTTCTATAGAACCTTCGACAGAATGGTAACCAAACAAATAAAGATTCCAAACGTGTACTGGGCCAATATATATTATACCGAGCCCTATTCTCTGCAGCAACAGAAGCTTACAATCGGCAGGGGGTTCAGGGGCTATCGCATAATCAGGCAGATACCGTGAAGTAACTCTCTGCACATATCGCATGAGAAAAATTACACCCGAGTCCGGACTGCCTGACAATAGAACCGGATCAACAACAAGGACATCCTGAATTGGAAAAGATTCAACACGGAGACATGCTAGGGAAGTACCGTGATACAAGTGCAGGAATAATACTTACTCTTTCACCTGATCGTGATAAATCGAGTGAGGGGGAGGATTATAGGTCCCTTTCAATGTGGGTTGGTGTGCTGCTCGTTTTTTGATATTGTCTTGTCCCGTTTCATCCACTTTTGCTTCTAGAGAATCGGACGATGTGTGATTTATTGAAGGGTGAATGGAGATAGCGTACAGATTTGTATGGTAATCACCGTGAATACAAGAGAAACGAAGTTCCTCATCCTCAGATATCAGGAAGTGAAATCTTCGGTAGATCAAAACATAAATAAGCATAACGTTAAATATAGCAGTCAGTTTAGGAAAATAGCATAATATGCTATATATAGCAGTCAATTTAGGAAGTTGAATTCATAAAGTCATCGAGATTTGAATTAAGTGCGTTTTCAGTATTTAGCCATTTGATTAGGTTCCTTCAGATCCTCTATAATTCTTATTGTTTTTATAGAACTTCTGAATGACTTCATTCCGCGGTTACCAAAGAAAAGGCTAAGAAAAATCTCTTTTGAATGAAGTACTTTGTAAGGTTTATCTGCTTATTTTTTATCTAATAGTTAATTTTCAGTTAGCACTTTCCTATTACGCTCTTTTCACCGACGCTTTTCATGCCAGAATATAAATGAGATAGCGAGAGGTTTTTTATATTAAAGTAGAAAGAAGTGCTACTTAAGCAAAAGTTTCAGAAGTCAGTTAGTTTTAGAGCTGTCTGCCTATTCCAGGCCACGCTGTGCTGTGATTATTAGGGACTTGCCTTAGCGGCGTTGAGTGCTATAGCCATTTGGCTTTTGTGTCGCCGGTTTACTACAAACCAGAGCCGTTCCTGTTCGTTAAAGTATTCTTGGAGCCGGTAGGCTAATCTACCACACCTTGAAATTACTATTTGTTACGTATTTCTGTTAAGCCAGAAGTGCTTAGCTTCTTATAACCCAAGTTAGGTCATTTGTTAATTTTATGTTTGAATAAAAAGATCTTATACACCCTTCTTATGATTTCTGATTTCTTTCCACCCTTCTTCTGGCTAGAAGATAATTCTTCAGTAGTCCTTTTTAAAAATCTATGTTCCTAAAGAGACATAGACTTTACAACTTGATGATAGTTATATAGAGAGTATAGAATAAGTTTCTGAATGCATTCATACGCATCGGCTCCTCAAAAAGTAAAACAGAAAACCCACTTCTTTCGTGAGCAGACGATGTCAGACAAAATTGCTAGTTGAGATATATTATAGCCACTGCAGTTCTTTATCCTTGCTAGCTTGTTAGAATAACTCAAATAACCGATTCTTAAACTTTTGTGGTAGGTGTTCTATATGTAATTATTGAATCAAAGCTTTTGCTAACACAAATCAGGAAGCGTAAAAATATTATTTACTAAATGGTTGAACTCAAGAAATAAAGGAACGTTAAAAATTAAAGCTGAAATTTAAAAAAAAAGTGTATTAATAAACTTACGTGCAAAAGAAAAAGAAATTAGTTTTTTTTTAATCATGATTTATCTGGTTCTAAAAATGCTTTATTTTCAAACAGAAAAAATTCGTATTCTTTAAGTCCTCTGTTTCAAATGAAAGGATTGTTCTCTCATGAAATATAGCAGTTTCCTAAAGCAATATTTTTTCTTTTTATGTCTAAAACAAACCGAGTTTACTATCTTAAGAAAAAATTACAATCGTATAAGTAACGAAATCCAGATCTTTCTTCTTTTAAATTAAAATTCTTTGTAATACTATTAAAAAACATTTTAAAAACAGACCAATCACATCTTTATGAGAACTGCTCATTTTATCTTTCTTCGCAGCTATAAATTAATAAAAATAACCACCTGAAATGTTGTGTTATGCATCCAATTGCTGCAATTTCTTTGTTAAATGCATTTAATTTTTGAATGTTGCAATTCTTGATCAATAAATGAATTTTGCATAACAGATTTTGTAAATACGAAAAACCTTTCGACTTATCCTTTTACCTAACATAATCGATCTTTTATACAGAATGGAAGTATTTTCCCCTTTATTAAAAGTAGAAAAATTTATAAATTAATTTAAATTAAAAATTTTAATTGAATGAAATTCTTAATTAAAATTTTTAATTATTTTTAACGATAGAATAAAATTTTTAATTTAAATCGATTATTATTTGTCATGTTCATTTTGTATTAACACTTAAGATATGAAAAATATTCAAACTAAGGAAGGATCCCAAAAGAGGATTCTAACTGGGACAAATAACCATTTTTGGCACTAAAAGAGGTGGAGATGATTTATATTATTTATTTATTAAACCACGAACGAATTTTAAATAATAAAATTAAAATATCTCTTTCATGGGATGGATCACGATATAATATTTAAATTTAGAAGGGGAAAATATCTCCTCCGCGTTCAGCTGCGTGAACGCGTCAGCACTACAACACCTGCGAATGCAAATCCAGCTATCATGAAGTCTTTCAAGAGTTTGATTGACCTGTCGAATTGCGTCATAGCATGGGCTGCGTCGTTGCCATCTAAAAACGAATAATATTATGCTTAGAATGATTTCTATGCTTTTTTATTTCCTATAAAAGCCCTGTAACTGTCAAGTGTTTCAACAGCTGACACGCAACTGTATTCGGTTATTTTGATTCCGCTTCTCTTATATTTTTCTATTGCTCTTCTGTGTTATTGCTGTAAACGTTAATAAACGAACAATATAAAAATTCAGAAAAAAAATTTTCTCTGATAATTTTAATATTATACTTTTTAAAATGCAATTTACAAAAAACTAAATACAAAATGATTAAATAAATTTATTCAATCAGTTCTATCTTACTTCAACAAAACGGTCAATTCTCCGATGAAATATAAAAAATCTGATTTGGGCACCATATGACTTCTTTGTATAGCCTGTTAAATTATACACATTTTTTGCTGCATTTCATTTAAACTTATTTCCTCAAATTTCATTAAAGATATATTTCTCATTCAATTAATTCGCGGGAAGGAAAAAATGCATAAAAACACAAAACATCTTCATTAAAAATTGCAAAATACCGAAAAACCTAAAACACCAACTAATATTAAAAACCGTTAAGAAAACAATTTTTACAATTAAAATTGGAGTTTAAATTAATTAAAATTAGGCAGAAAGACAGATTTTTTTCGGTGCACAAAACTTTTGACTCCGCTCTGCAAAAAGACACTGAAGTCGGTGCAGAAACTGACTTAATTCACTATGCTATAAAAACCTTAACTGGAACACAAAAACAATATAATTCAGTCACTTTTAAAGCAAAAAATGCACAATTTACCAACATATAAGAATAAAATAAACTTAGCTCACCGAACCGGATAAGAGCTTATAGACATATATTTATATAATTTTGGAGCGACCGTTTGCAATCAAAACGGGAGCTGCGTATCTACATGTTACAGCAGTCCCATGTACAAATTTTCAATGATCTGAGGCTACTCGTTTTTAAGTTAATGCGAGATACATACATACTGAAGTACGTACGCACGTACGTACAGACGTCACAGAAAAATAATCTCTTCTGAATCCATTTTAAATCCATTTCGTAATCCGTTTTGTGTAAAAGAGTTCTTTATTCTGTCCGTACGTACAGAATAAAGTACGTACGTAACGCAAAAACTTGTTCAAATGGAATCGAGAGCGGTCAAAACAGATATTTTCGTTGAAATACGATACCCGAAAATTTTCGCAATTACAATACTTCCTGTACTTTCTACAAGGAAGTAAAAAGGAAATTAAGTAAAAATTCGAAAATGTTTTTCAAAAATAAAATATTTTGTCTATGAAGAATGTGAATTTCAAGCTCGCGATCATGATTTTTTTTTCAGTAAATAGTATATTGTGCAAGGTTTTGGTAATTTGTGTACTGGTGAATATTCTCAAAGCAATCACGAAGCGTAAAAGTATTCTGAAAAATAAAGAAGTTGGGCATATAATGAATGTCCTAACAACTAATTTTTTTGTCATCAGTTGCCACAAAAAATGCCCCTACATTCATCATAGATTATTCATTTAAAGAACTCTTTGTTTATGACTTGCATGGTATTAATGTGTATAACATCTAGAAGTATTTTTTGTTATATAAGTTAATAATAATGATGTAGATACTCAAAGACACGATTCGTTCTGCAGGCAGAGAAATAAATTCAAAGTATCAATAAATGCAGAGCAGTATTATAAAATATTTTCTTTTTTCTTATAATTTTCTAATTTATTTTCTCTATAGCTTATATTTATCGCAAAATACAGCATACATACTGATAACATGTACAGTATTTGTTACTCTCATGTTTATATTAACAATATGGCTTTCGTCAGCAGTAGCCTTTTATAATAAACTATTATTACAGTTCTTAGTATTTGGGTCAGTTATGAGATATTTCTCCCTCCTTCTTAGCATGGCTTCGTGGTGTAATGGCTAGCACACTCGGCGCGTATTCGAGAGATCCGAGGTTTGAGTCCCGGCGAGGGCATTACTCAGTTTTCATGATTCCTGCTTCAAAACAATCCTTATGTCTCTACGGTGGCGTCCGAACTAAAAGGTAGTGGGTAATGATTCTCCAACACCAGGATTTGCGATCGGGTCCCCTAATCTGCAGTCGGTCTTTAAGAGGGGGAGTATGTAAGGTATTTCTCCCTCCTTCCTAGCATGCCTTCGTGGTGTAATGGCCAGCACACTAGGCGCGTATTCGAGATATCCGAGGTTCGAGTCCCGGCGAGAGCATTACTCAGTTTTCACGACTCCTGCTTCATAAAAATGCTTATGTCTTTACAGAGTTAGTACAGATTTTTGTTAGCGAGGAGAGTGTCGAACTTTTATTTCCTTTATTCAAATGCTAATGGGTAAAACTGTTAACAGGCATGCAGTTTATTCTCACAAGTGTTAAAAGACTAAAACAAAAGAGAAAAAGAAGAAAAATTGAAGAATAAGCAAGTAAAAGAAGCATTTTGGTATTTTAGATTTTGTAAAAAGTGATATTTATTGAAGAGATTCAGTATTTTATTAAATAAATTTATTTAACGTCTATACGAAATGGAGCAATATCTATCCTCAAATAAAGATTTTTCAGTGATTGAAATAGAGCATAAAGTCAAAAAGAATCATTCTGTATTAAGTGACTATCGCATGCATTTAATTGCATCATTATTGTTACGGATTTCATATTTATTTAGAATTGTAATTAAAATTGCTTTATTTTCCCGTGCAACGCAAACGATTTTTGAAGAGAAAGTTGCGTTGGAAAATAAAAATAAAAGAGCGCGTGCATATAATATTTAAATAAATAAATATCTCGTAATTACTGTTGTCATCCAGAAAAATCTAGAAAAATCGAGATTGTTCTAGTGAATAATTAAAAAGCTTATAAAAGCCGACTTGAAACACCTCATCTCAGTTGTTGTAGTTGTGGCTGTTTAAAGCGAACTGCTGTTAGTTTACTTAATGCTGTAGTGATTTCGCTGTGAGATAGAATTAGTTTATCTGCTTTGAATTGAGTTTTGCTAAACGTTTGAGATATTGTGACAGTGTTCGAATATATCTGAAGAAATATTTCAGCATTTTGATTTATTTCTTGTGGAAAGAATAAACTTTTTAAACTTTTTAACGACTTGTGCATTCAATCCATAAGAACCCGTACGGACGCAACAATATTTAGCTGGAATGTGCGTTTATGAGAACAATATTTAAAATTATTTTTAATTATTTTAGATCTGCTTTAAGTCTTTATATCACTTGTTAGAGCATTAACTAATAATCGAAATTTTCCCCATTTCTCAACTAACTTGATATTGTTAAGAAATTAATACACTAGAAAAACAATTATTGAATGAATGGCGAATTTATTGTTAGATATTTATTTTTTTAACACGAATAACTCACATAAACATGCCCTTACTTTCCTCTTATACACATTATAATTCGCAATAAAAATAGAAGTTATTTTTCTAGTAAATTTTATCATAACGAATTTTTAAAAATCAAAGGAATGTCAAAATACGTCATGCAGTATTTTTCTTGTATCAATTCAAAAGAACTCAGAAAGAATGGCTGACAAATCCACTCGTATCCAATTAGGTAAATATAAATAAAAGCAAGTTGCTCTCCAAACACGGCTATGCTCGGAATGCAGCAAATTGTTGACTTGTTTTCCTGCTGCCACGAACGCGACGACTGACCGTAATTAACGTAAACCACTGGCAGACAGCAAGTATTCACTCCCTCAAACACACAACTGGAGAGGAGGAGTGAGGCAGGGGAGATGGGTTACGAGAAAAAAACATCCTCCCCGATCCCTTTACAAATGAAGGGTAACGGTGAATAGCTATTGCAGCTGTGAACCTCCGACCTCAGAAGAGTTGTCGCAAAGTGGCTAAAAAGGAAGGGGGGAAGTTTGGCATGAGGTAAAAAAGACACGAGAAATTGAAGAGCCGAGACAGAAACGAGGGGGCGAATTTGAAGGTTCATTTACAGCCTTCTCTTCAGACCATTCGCCGACTTCAGTGCTCTCCCCCAACTCTGTTCTGGGAATTAAAATAAACAACTGAGGTTGCCTGCCGAGTTCAGAGTTGCCTGTCAGTGGGGCTATTTGTTTTAAGTTGTGAAAAGGGACGTGTGTGGGTGTTGGATGGGCGAGGTTGTGCGCGAAGAATCACACTCCGTCTTGCTCGCAAGATCATATGACAAGAGACCAAGAAATGTAACATACTTGAAGCGCGACTGTGTTCGAAATCAAACTTGAGGAGGAATGTAGAGAGATAGTCCGAACTGAGTTTGAAAACTTAGAACAATTCAGCTGTAAAGAAGAGTTAACTTTACAGGAAATGTTTAGAACACTTTTGCAAAATTTTGTGCTCAGGTTTAAATGAAATTTTAAAGAGCAGGTCAATGAAACGCAAATGATAGTATAATCTAAAAATAAAAATTAAATATTAAAGGGACAAATAAAAAGACGTATAGCAGAAGCCTATAGCATGTGATGGTCGATGCATCTTTAATTAAGCATGTTCTAAATACTCTAATAGTATATACGTTAAAGATATTGTGGGATTCTAACCTCTTATCTAGCAACTAAATGTGTAAGAACCTCGTGAACAGCTAAGCGAATAATCGCTTTAGTTCAGGAACAAATTCGTAAAGTCACGAAGGGTTAATTACCCTTTATTTCCCAAAATAAGAATTAATACAGTCGGCTCCTTTCTCAGAGAGTACAGCAAAGCCTCCACTTGTGCTCGAACTGAAAGTAATAAGAACTAAAACTTAACTAATGCTTAGCTAAAAATATATAGCAGAAGCTATCAAGATTCTAAATACTTGGCTCCTAAATACCGAATGAGTTGGCGAAGCTATCAAGGACCTGAAATACGGACGAGCGTAGTAATAGCTTAGAGAGAGACGTAGCCAAAAGGCGAAAGCGCGCTAGTCAGAAACTCTGGCTCACTAACGAAGACAGTGGATCTTGAAACACTACTCTTACTCATTTGCATTAAACGCGATTCTGAAAACACATTCTGGCAGGAAATTGTAAGCTGAAATTAGGAGAGAGGAAAGTAACTTTAATTAAAAATTAACTGTTAGAAACTTAGGATAAACCTTACGATTATGAAGTTCAAAAAGGAAAAACAATCGGTAATTCAGATCAGGATAAAGTCAGAATATTTGATAAATGAGATACATTCTGCCAAAGAAGAAGAAGAATGACCATGTTTGTTTACATTAGCTACACATAAATCACGTGATCTCTGAAATCATTTGCCTTGTTTGTTTACATTAGCTATATGCAAGTCAAGTGATGTCTGAGGTTATCGGAATGTATCTCATTGAAGTTAATGTCGAACTGACAAGTTCGAAATTACACTCATGTCCATAAATTAAGGATAATTCGGAATGACGCGGAAATCGAACTCTAAAATAAATATATCACCTGTAAAATCACTACACACATCTTCAAGAATCATGTGCAAATTTCAGGAAGTAACCAGATGACACCGATGGTACGTCACAATGACGAGAGTGTAAGAGAGTGATATATAAGGAATACAGGCAAAGAAGTAAAATTGTTCGCAGGCGCTTTATAAGCATTTCAGTGCAATAACCGAATAGTTATGACACAAAGGACGCATTTGGATGGTTTTTTACGTGGTAGAATTATCGGCCGTCTGGAATGTGGACGTACCCAACTGGAAGTATCAGACGAACTTGGAATTGCCCAGAGTGTCATCTCCAGGCTTTGGCAACAATTCCAAGATGATGGTAATGTGAGTAGACGTTACAGCACAGGTCGCCCCAGAGTTACAACGCCGAATGAGGACCGGTATTTGGCAGTTACTGCCAAAAGAAACAGGCGGAGCACAGCCTCAGACCTGTCTCGTCAGCTCTCTTCAGCCACTGGTACGACAATTTCAAGGCAGACCGTGTACAGACGCTTAGGGCAGATTGGTCTATATGCTCGTAGACCTGTCAGATGCGTTCCACTTACTGCAACTCACTGTCGCCTGCGGTTAGCCTGGAGTAGAGAGCATGCATTGTGGACACCGCAACAGTGGGCTTGTGTGATGTTTTCCGACGAGTCCAGGTTTAGCTTGCAGTCTGATTCTCGCCGGACTTTCATATGGAGAGCTCCAGGTACCCGTTACCACCAAGAAAACATCATTGAACGACACCGTTACGGTGGTGCAGGAGTGCTCGTTTGGGGTGGAATTATTCTGGGTTCCAGAACTGACCTGCATGTTCAAATTGGAACCATGACAAGCCAAATCTATCGGGACGTCATTCTGGAACAACATGTACGTTTGTTTCGGGGCGCCATGGGCGCACAATTTGTGTTTATGGATGACAACGCCCGTCCTCACCGTGCAAACATCGTAAGCGAATGCCTTCAATCGGAGGATATCACCCGTATGGACTGGCCAGCATTCTCACCGGACTTGAATCCAGTAGAGCACGTGTGGGACATGCTTGGCCGACGAGTTGCAGCCCGTCAACCTCCTCCTACATGTCTACCGGAACTTCGGAGAGCATTGCTTTTTGAGTGGTGTAATATCCCCCAAGATCAGATCGATAATTTGATACTCAGCATGCCTAGGCGTTGTACGGACTGTATTGCATCGTCTGGGAGACATACAGTGTATTAAAAATCATACCAACCATGTAATATTGGTTTTTTGTAAATAGGTTTTTTTTTGTAATTTGCTCCAGGGAGAAAAAATCGCTAATGTTTTTTAATAATATCAAACATATAGCATCTTTTTTGCTCTTTACCTTTTATTTAATAAATAAGCTTTACAAATAAGTCAAATTTGTTTTGCTTCTAACTCTTCCTTTGCCTGATTTTGCATTATCCTTAATTTATGGACATGAGTGTAATGTTAACCTCTTTCTATTAATATTAACGAATTTTCAGCTAGACGATTTTTTTGAGGGGCCCCTTTCAATTCCAACTTGTTTAAAGTTTGAATTCATACTA
Source organism: Stegodyphus mimosarum (assembly GCA_000611955.2). Taxonomy (NCBI): domain Eukaryota; kingdom Metazoa; phylum Arthropoda; class Arachnida; order Araneae; family Eresidae; genus Stegodyphus; species Stegodyphus mimosarum. The sequence goes on along the minus strand of KK113043.1, from coordinate 383,770 downwards.
TATTCAAATCATTTGTTTTCCTCTTAAGAATGTGTTGTTGTAAATTTAAAGCTAAAATAAAAGTTTTGTGTAACATAGCAGAAATCTTAGATGCGGCAATTTATGGGCTGCGCAGAAAGGCGTATCTACGTAATTGGCAATATGTCAGACATTAGAGGTCTGGTACAATGACATAACTTAAAAATAATCGAGAAACAGTATGTACTTTCAAGCACCAGTTGCAGCATACTTCCTGTGACATAACGCATAAATTATTGAGAAACAGTATATGTTTTCAAAAACCAATTCCAGCATACTTCCTGTGAAATTTTAAACTACACGGTAGATAAATAATAAATCTTTAAACATTGTAATAGAAAAAAGAAAGAATCTCTCGACATTGCCAACTAGAATCTTTCTACATCACTTTAAGCTCAAAGATAAGAATAAATAAAAGAATAGAAATGAGAATCTCTTGGTAGTGTCAGTAGAACCTGTCGACATCATATTCTCTTTAATCTCAGAGATCATTAACATTCAGATTTATGTCTTGAAAGATGTTTCCACAGTAGATTTTATATTTCAACCAGATCTAGACACTTTACTGTACAGTTTTCTGAAACTTATGTAAAGATTTGTAGACTTATTTTTCTACAATTTTTAGTTTAAATAATTTTAAAGTGACAAAATGGAAAAAGCATAAAAATACAAGCGACAGTTTATTTCAACTAAAAACAGCAAACAAGAATAAATATATGAAATATTGCGTTAACACTTGTTTTATGATTAAAAGCACATTTTCAACCTGCAGGAGTAGTAGTGTCTGTCAGATCCTAAACGTCTCAATAAATAAAAGCAGAAAAAGTTATCAAAGGGCGCGCTAAGACACCGACAAAAAAACTACAAAAAATTCCTGCCTAGATTTATTTATTTTTAAAATTCTAGCAAATACGTAAGCACAGAGTTCTCGAACTCAGTTGCTAGTAGATGCGAGGTTAAACAGAGGAGATTAAATAGAAGTCCCAAATTACTTGTAATGGTAAACAATTGTAAAATATTTCCTAATATTTTAGCATGCTTCCTTGAGTTGTGGTATATTTCAACGATTACGTAATAACGTAACGAAAATTTTCAAATTTAGTTCCTTTACTTCAACTTTTATATTAGAAAATTTATAAACATTCTCATTATTTCATTTACTTAATTACAAAAACTCACGATATATTAATTTGCAGGTTGCTCCTTAAAATATCTAATGACGGGCCATATCATATTAAAAAAATATTTTTTAATTTAAGAATCTATAGATAGTAAGTCATAAAAATACGTTGTGACAACTGACGTATAAATTATCTTAGGAAATAAAAACATCAACAACGCTGTTTACTTCCTAACGGTCATTGAGGCTCATATATCAAAATTGAATGCACGAGTGGCGACAATTTGAAGAATAAGTGTTTACACCTCTACACTGTAGGTCAGCAATTTTTCCCTTTCCTTTTCGTTAGAAGGGTGGTACAGTTAAGCTGAAAGGAATCAGTATCCTATCAAAAGTATATCTGATCGACACTACTGGAAACTTCATTGTAAGGTAAAAAATTATTTGTGCGTTTTAATATGTCGTGATTCTCTTTCTTTGCTACAATTATTACAGAAAATGAGTGTTTCAGAGAAACTTACTGTTGAAATTCAGGTTGTTAATAAGGAAAAAGACTTCGCAGGATATCGTTAGCGACTCATTTTGCTTACGTTCGTGGACACTGTGGAAATTTTGGAAAAGAGATGGCTGGTGTTTTAGCAAAGCTAGCCGCGAAACTTCACACTGAGTAAAATCCTTTATAGAAATGATACTGTCTGCATTTGGAATAAAGAATATCTGGTCTCACTAAAAGCAGAATGGGCTAAAAGATTTTTTTTCTATAATTTTTCACAGAATAAAAGTTAATCAATTTTCAACAGATTTTGAAAGTGACTCAATTTTTGAGTGGGCATGCCAATTTTAAGAGCTATTTAAAGCGATTTGGACTTGCATCAAAGTGCTTTGTTTTGCTGCCGTAGCGGCGAGGAAGATGGTTTAGTTTGTTTTATTTGATTATGGCAAAGTAATCGAGAGATTTGCTAGAATCAAAAAAAAAAAAAAAATCGCAGTTTTCTCTCGGCTGCCAAATCCGGCATCCATTTTGGTATAATTAAGCATCATAAATGAAAATGATGCAAATTGTTCCCATGTCCCATGGCAACAAACGTAACTGACCTTGAATACTCCTTTCATTCTTGTAGAAATCTTAAACAGCATTACAATATCATCACGTCTGCAAAACGAATAACATGATAAATGAACGAATATGCATGCACTTTTTATTACTTTAATTTTTTTAACATTAAAAAATTTAGTGTTTAAAAGTAAGGAATACTTCACTCATGTGTCGGTTAACTTTTCAGAGTTGAATTGATTCGATTCATAAAGATTTCACTAAAATATAATTAGCGCAAATTTAAAGTAAAAATTAACTTATTTCTGATTTTCCAAACTTACCGTAAGCTCGATCGTTACCTTGCCTAACAGCATACTTTCCAATATGCCGATTCAATAGCAATGGCTTCTTTATCTTAATTAGTTCTTTAGTGTGGTGATTTAAGAAATAAACAGGAACAAAGAAGGTTGTACTTACAGGTTTATGTGATTATGGCAAAGCATCGAGGGCTAACTGCCTAAGGGGAGGGATGCCTTCGCGGAGGAATTTCGTAGGGAAACTAGAACACGGGGGAAAACTACGAAAACGCCTATGCAGCCAGCTCGTTCGCGTAATTCGAGTTTCGGATCGAACTACCAGTGTTCAACGACTTTACCGTTTCATTGCTGGTGAGCCGATGAAGATGTGAAGTACATTCTTCTTAAATGCATTCATCATGGTCAGCAGAGGAAGCTAGTTTATACATCTTTAAAGCGCCTGTTTGTGTCTTGGCCACCATTTTTTTTAAAAAACTTTTTCGGATTACAGAGGCAACAGTTTCTGTTTTTAGAAATTTCATTCTCCCTTTAAGATTTCTTTTTTTTTTAGTTTTCTTTATTTTATTACTTTTTTATTTAATTTTAACTTTTAATTTTTTTTATATAATTTTTTCCCATTTGCAATATTATTGTGCATTTGGTTATTTATTTTATTAGTGCTACAACTTACTTATGTAAGCCTCGGGGTACACTTTGGGGGACACCAGAAGTTGAAATTAGAGTTAACCAAAAAAAAAATTAATGCGATAAATTTCTAGTTTTCTTATGATATATGTTAGACTATTATTTATCATCTAAAAAATAAGGTACGCTAAGAAAACATAATTGGTATACCTCCACTTTTAAAAATTTCAGTTCGAAGAAAGTTTTCAAAATAATGTTTTTAGAATATTTTGTTCTTTCTAGAAAAATATATACCAGTAGAAACTGAAATTTAAAATACCCAAGTTGTCTGCTCACGCACGGCTATTGCGGCTATTGGATTTTGAGATGCTAGTTGAAATTTAGATTCTTACTCACAGATGTTTTGTCAAAATGTTGAGGAAATGAACTTCAACTATCAAGAATTTTAATTATGCGATTCATTTGTTATATTTTTAATTAAAATTAAATATAGGTGTGATTATTCATACAATAATACAAGTTTATTTTTAGCATACACCTATATTAATAGGTGTGTTTTAAAATATAGGTGTCTAATAGATCTGTTTTTAAAAGCCACATTTTTAATTCTTTTTTGCAAATGCAAATTACTATTTTTTTTTAATTTAAAAACTTTTAAGTAAAAATCCTTTCATTTTATGATCATTCTTGTTCACGTAATGCTACACCGCTGGCCACCCAAATTGCAACACTAAGAAAGACAAGCGATATCACATCAAAATTTATTCAGTAGATAACATGTTGACCAAGTATCAAATGAATAAATTTATAGACTTCTGTGAAGTGTGGTTTCTTCCAGAATCAATAGCCAGGGTAGCCGCCATTGTTGGAGATCACCGCTGCCACACGCCTCGCCATTGATTTAAAGAGACTTTGGCTGTATTTTGGGGGGTACAGCAGACCAAGCAGCTTCCACACGTTGCTAAAGTTGATCTGGTGTGGCAGCTTGGGATGTAATCTGAGTCAATCGTTTAGCAACTATGGACCACAATTTTTCTATCGGCGAAAGATCCGGAGAGTGAGCCAGCCAGGGAAGCAATTCAATCTGGCGATTGACGAAGAACCCTTGGACAATGCGTGCCACGTCTGGTTGTTTTTTTGCGGAATTATGGGCAAAATCATGAAGGTTGCTTAAGTTTTACCCATTAGTGTATTTAAAACTCTCATAGCTGACACCAAGTTTCGCGTTAATCTGATTGATAATCATTATATTTAGCTAACATAGAAATGGATGGAATGATATTTATTTAAGTACCTACTGATATTTCACAACTCTAACACTTTTCTAAGGGTATTTTAGAAGTGCCGGATTAACATACCGATTTGGATATTAACGATTGGTAAAAACTAGTTAATTATTATTTTATAGTATTTCAATACCTGCTTTCTTATCTACATCCACACAGTGAATGAATTTAATTACGAAATTTTAGTAAGGATTACTTTTCACAGCATGTATTATGTTTTAAGCCATTGTACGTCATAAAAAGATTATATATTAATTACTTTCTGTACTATTTAATGATTGAAAATTTAAAAACAAATCAGAAATTTAAAATCAGAAGATCCGTTAGAATCTATCAGAAAATTTAAAAACATTCATATTATAATTTCCTAAGACTGAATTTTCTGATATGGATCTATTTCTTAAGTTAATTTCGTAATAACTTAAGAAGCTAAAGGTAAGAAAAAAAATTACGCTTTTAATTAATCATAAGTTCTCATGTCTGTATTGCAATGATATCATTACGATGCTCAAATTTTTGCGTCTATTGAGCAGAATAACTTCAGACACAATTCAGATATTATATTTTAGAGCTAGCGAAGTCAGGCTTTGGAGTGGATGGTGCAGTAGAAATTTTTAGTACTACTGGCCTTTCTAATATAGACATAGGATCCTCTTAAGATTAGTGTAGGAACCTCTCCAACCATAGATTTTCTTGTTTTTGAGGAGCAAAAGGTGCTATGAGAAGTTAAAAGATGTTTTGCGGAGAATGTTTTTAATAAAATACAATGTGATTTTCTCACGTTAAAGTAAAATAAACAATAGCTGGGAGAAAAGGGGAACTGAAAATTAGTACTTTTCGAACAATTTGTTAAATATTTTTTACTTAGGTATTTTTGAACAATTGCGTTTAAATATACATCAGTTTAGAGTTTTAAGGTGTAGTGTAACTTAATTACAACTGCAATCTATAGTTAAAAATTTTATTAATGTCTCTAAATCAGTGAACTTTTTTTTTTCGATTATAAGCAGTTCTACTGCAATCGATAGTTCCCTTCTGCGTAACAAGAGGTATTGTGAGCCTCAAAGGTTGTCCCCTTTCTCGCGACAAATTCTATCTTTTGTTGCCCACAGAAGGTGCTGTCAAAACGTCACGGTACGCCTACGCGATTAGGGTGTGATTTTGACCACTTTCCATCGACAACAACAAAAATATAGCCTTTAGAAATCATTGTGATATGTTATTGAAGTACCAAAACAACATAAAAACACTTCGCTAACAGTATTTCCTTAATATTAGCCTGTTCCTTAATATTGTCGTGTCGGAAACTTGGTAAGAAATTTCAACATCTAAAACAGATATCAAATATTCTATAGTTAAAAACTTGATTTAAGTATCAAGTATTCTATAGTTAAAAATTTGATAAGCTAAATTTTATTGAACATTTTAAAAATATTCATAGATATACAGAAGGTGTTTTAAGGTTTGCGAGTGCAGTTTTAATTATGAAACTTTAACTAAGAAGCCTGCCAGAAGTAGCCTGCCAGAAGCCTGCCACACTTAGGGAAATTTTTAAATGTGTCTTCATACCAAAGATCTACTATGGTAGTGGTGCATGGAGTAGCAGAGCAGGGGAGATGGTAAAATTACGAAATAAATTAGATATGTTGCAAAGAAGCTGGATGCTTGCGATCACACGATCACTTAGGACTACTTCAACAAAGGTTGCTTGTATCTTGGCTGGCGTTCCGCCTCTCTCGGTTTCCCATGAATTCTACTATAAAAAGCTTTTACTTTCGAATCGAGTCATAGAAGATTTTCAAGTAAGCAATGTCTTAATAAGTAGTAAGGCTTTCAGTATCATAATGAAGACATAATTCATCCAAAAAATAGATTTTAGATTGTGTATGATTGCTTTATTTTACAACAAGGAGAAATAGATACTTTTACTGATGGTTCTGGGTTCAGGGGAGGTATTGGCAGTGCTTTGGTGATATATTTTCACGGTATTGAAGTAGACAATGTTAAATTTAAATTAAAAAATCTAAATTCTGTTTATCAATCAGAACTATATGCAATTGGACAAGCTCTCTGTTGGATTGAAAGGCATTTGCATATCAAATGTAATATAAATGTATATTCAGATGCATTATCAGCATTACAGGCAATGTCGAGCCCGGACCACAGAAATACACTTATAAACGAAATTAAGGATATTTATTTACGTTTAAATAAAAAACATAGCATAAAAATACATTGAATAAAAACCCATGCTGGAAAATTGAGGAACGAGAGGGCGGACGTCTTAGCTAAACTAGCTGCACCTGGTGACGGCCTAGTAGCAAACGACGTGCAGGATTCACGAAGGGAAACTATTACTACATTGTATAATGATATTATCAATAACTGGGAAGAAAGCTGGGGATCGTCCAAAAGAAATAAAGGTCTATTGAAGAATATCAAAGTGAATAAAAGAATGAATATATTTAATGATATTGGCTTAAATCAAATCATGACAGGGCATGGACGATTCCTGGCCTATTACAAACGTTTTGGCCATCAGAATAACGATCAATGTTTGATATGCAATGAGACTGGTGATGCAAGGCACTTCTTTGAAGATTGTATGTTGAGTGCAAGGGAAAATTTTAAGAAATATTATAAAAATGACTTTAAAAAGAATTATGCTAATTTAGTAGAATATGCCAAGAACATTACGAAGTCTATAACTAACAATAAACAAGTTGTGGGAATTATTTGATGTATAGTGTGCTCGGAAGTATATGTGTTTTCTTTTGCATATTATGAGTTGTTTTATTTTCAGTTTCTTAACACAATTTTATTTTATTCTTTTTAGTTCGTTTTGTGTAGTTTGTTGTGTTTAGGTCCAGTGATAATTTGAGTTTTCTCTGGTCGTATTTATTGTTTTGTTTCGTTTCCTTTTACTAACTCGTTTGATAGAGTCGGGTCGCTGGATACCACCGTTTGTTGTTGAAATGGATTGGTTTCCTAATGAGTCATACCACGTCATAATTCCTCTAGGTGGACTGGGGGCTTCGTCCCAATAATCAATCAATCAATAAATCAAGTATTCTTTAAATTAGTCTTTTTATCATTTTCACACTGATTTTAATCTGTATTACTTTTAAGTTTGCTCATCTACACAGTTTTTACCTGAGGTAAGTATATTCATCTTTTCAATCTCACCAGGACTCTGATAAGTAGTCAAACTCATGTAGTTCAAACTTTTCAACTTTGAATGTGTGACACTTCGCTGTTAAAACACTTCACATGACATTTTGCTATTAAATCATTTGAGAACTTCATATAACCGGTGAAAATATACAGTGGATAAAAAATAAGACAACAAAAATTAAGAAAAGGTAAGTTAAAATTTAAAATAAACACTAAATATTTATTGTGAAAATATTTTTCCGAATGTTTTACCAAGAAGAGCTATTTTAACTGCCGTAGAAGTAAATTGCCTGGAATTTTCAAGTAGAATAGTTCAAAAAGCTCACCAAAGCGAATTGTTTAAATTTTTACATCGTTTTAGCTTAGAAACTCACGGTTCACTGCACATCTTGCTGCAATTACGGGAACAAAAAATATGTAATGGAATAATATGCATATAGATCAAAATTTTCTTGCAGTTCCCCAACAGCAAAATATCTAAGTTGAGAATTATTATAAAAATAAGATTTTAGTTTTCGACTCTAATTGGCAAAGCAAGTGAAAATTTCACTTGCATAGTGATGAGCCTGCAAAAGGTACTTATACCTATAAGATGACTCTTTCTTTTTTTAAGTTAAAAACACCATCGTTGTAAGATCTTGGAAAAGTTGCTGTTTTAAGTTAAAAACTGATTTTCTTAAGGGTGCGTGCATTTCTGTGTCAGAGCGTCCTTATGGAATTTCATTCTTTTCAAACAATGGCTGACGCACACAAAGATGCGGCACCTTTATGGCAGGTCACCATTCTGAAGAAACCCACTATTCCCGCATTTAATTAAACTGTCTGCTTTAGATATTTGTACTTTTCCCATTATAGCGACGTACGCAACGATACAAGACCATTTCAAATTCTTCGCAAAGACATCCTTTCCCATAGGTTGATAGCTCTAATGTACAGAGCTACTCCAAAAGATTCTTTTATTTTGAGAATGCTGTTTATTCCAAGGTATCGCGCATACAAATATGAGGGATACTTGGAAATAACTTCAAATTCGCCTTTTTTCTGTGAGAAGAATGTGATGATGCAAGTCACCTGGGTATGTCCCAGCTGTGGTTTTTTCTGCAACTGGTTGCTGGTTTCAGAATTTTGTCCCCTGAATGTTCCAGTGAGGGTGTTTCCAACACGAAGGAGCATTCACTCAACGGAACATTCAAATTCGTCGATGCCTGAAATATGAACTTCTGCACTGCTGGATTGAGAGTGTTAGTGAGGATGACCTCATTTTTTTCCCTTGGGCACCCAGGTCACCTGATTTAACGTCTTATGAATTCTTCTTTTGGATGCACATTAAAGACTTTGTTTATGTACCCCCAATAGACAAGCAAGACGACGCTACAAAATGTGTCCGCCTAGACGTGTATCATATGACCCACGGGGAGCACATAGAACATTTGTAGAATGTGCAATAAATTTGGTAAGTTTGCTATTGTTTCTCATATATCATTCGCATTTGTAAGCACAATACTTTTGAATAAATAGCATTTTAAAAGTGAATTAATCTGTTATAGTAGCCATGTGTTTTCCCATGATTCATAAATCCAGAAAATTCAATTGATAATATTAAAAACGTCACCATGGGTGATTTTCTCTCGCTATCTGTTCGGACTTTTACCAATCAATCGTATGTGTCCTAGTTATGCCTTATAAATTATTACTGAGATGTTCGATTAATTTTTGACTATGAGAATTAGCTAATTCGGCAAAATCATATATCGTATCTAATTTTATCAGGTCTAATATTTTTAGTAATACACCGAAACATCCTAATTTGCACCATTTCATTGAACGTGGTAAATTTATAAATCTAAACTTTGCATATCGCTGTCAATAACTTTTTTTTTTTCTTTTTTTGTTTCCAAAACACTTTATTTTTAATCCTCTGATGTTGTCGCTCCAAGTCTTACTAATTATAATTCAGCTGATTTATGCTTGTACAATTAGTTTTTTTCGTATCTAATAAATATTTAAAAATTTAAATACTTATTGCTATTAGCCGAAACAGTTGATCGTTTTGCCTTCATTTTATTTAATTAAATTACAACTTTTCGAATACTTCATTGCTGTCATAAATTTCAGGTGTACGCCTGTTTTTTTTCCTTAAAGTCTTAAAATATTTCATCGTTTTTACTATGTGTATAATGTATTAGGTAAAAATGTCTTTCCAAATGCAATTAACACTTCGCTCTTTTGCTTCTTTCCTAACTGCAGATTTTAAATTTCGTCTATTTTATATTTTAACATCTTTAAATTGCTAAAATTCCTGTAATTCAGGTTGTAGTTAATGAATTTTTTTGTAACTATTCGTAAGGCTGTTTAAAGTTTATGTTTGCCTATTAAATTATTTTGCTATTTTTTTCTCAAATTATAAAAATTTCGAAATAGGCTAATAATTCAATCTATTATCAGATCTAATATTTTTAGTTACACACCGAAAGATCCCAATTTGCCCCATTTCATTGAACGTGGTAAATTTGTAAAGATAAACTTTGTAAAATTAGCATATGAATTAAAATAAAAGTGAAACAATCTCTTCAGTGTATTATAATACTTTTTAAATATATTAAGTATATTAAATAACTTTAAAGTATGACACCGAGCAAGTGATTTAATGCTGAATTAACATAAAAAGTTGTACGTAAGGATTTTAAATTTGGCCTTTCTAAAGAACTTCTTTTTAAGCTTAAAAATTTACATTCTTCAACATTAAAAATAACTTTTCATTATAATTTCTTTCTGTTAAGTTAAAACAAAAAATCCCCAAATAATGAAAATTAAAAAATAAATTTTAAAAATTCTCCGGTTTGGCCTTCTGAAAAAATCAAATTCGTTTAAAAAATCCATAAAATCAGTGATTTGTTATTTCAAGTATATTTTTCAATATTTTCTTCGTTCGTAAATTAAAAATATCTACATATATATAATAAAAGTTCAGTTAAAGCAATTGTATTAAATATATATTTATTTATTAAATATTTATTTATTGTGATTATCAGGATTGTAAAAAGTAATATCAAAAAGGTAAAGTTTTACTTATCCTTAATTTTTAAAAGAAAAGGAATAAGCATTACTGCTAAGCTGTTAGGTTCAATCAATTGAAATATATTACCTATTTTTTAATATATTATTTTGGAAAACAATGGGCCATTCGCTTGCGTATAGAAGCGCTCATCATCAATCATAGGGTCATTTATAAGGGCATCTGAAATTGGAGGGGTTGGTGACCAGGTGTCTCATTGACTCCTGATCTGACCCCTGGCGGCTGTTTTCTTGTATTTTCATCTCTACTCTATGCACAATTTTATCTCTGTGTTTGTTTCGAGACTATTTATTGGTTAAAAAATATTCTCTTCCTACTCTGCTAATTTTCTCAAACAAAACAGAAGTAGGTGTATAAAAATATATTCAAATGGTTATTTAATGCTCTTTATGAGTTCCAAAAAATCTAAAATTTCAAATTAGTATATCTGCTAAGATTCAGAAAAAACTTTTCCCGGAATGATTAATGAGAAAAAATATGAGAAAAAACATCATAAAGCTATCCTATCCTCTATATCCGACCCTGTCCTCTAGATGATCCTTACGAGTTAAATCTCTATATCATGTATGAAATCAGCTCATAAGAAATTTCTGTGTTTGTTGCCCTTTTAGAAAATGACCCAACACGATTCAAATATACTCCGCTCAGATTTATTGCGTGTAGAGTCTTTACCACTCTTAGACAAAGAGGTTAAAACATTATTTTTGTGCTTCTAGATTCTTCATGAGGTTGATTACTTGTTCATTCATTTTATAGAAGTTCACTATATTTAGAAAATAAATAGACAATGATAAAAGCGCATTGATTGTAAAGAATAATACTGTAATCTTGGGAAGATGTGAATGAGTGTTTCAAATGGAATAAATTGCGTATGTTTTCTTTCGAAATAAAGAATATGAATGATTGTTTAAAAGATGATATAATGTTTACCGTGTAAAATTAACTTCCACACAATAAACAAATGTAAAAAATACTTTAATGTACATATTTTAATATACAAAACATATTAACATATTGAACATTCATGTGAATAAAAAATTTACATAAATGAAAAATAGCAAAATGATTCCATGTCTAAACATTTTGTACTTACTTATTGTTTTATAAAAATACTGTTACTTAGTGTGTGCTCTCTCATTATATTGTGTAACAGTGAGACTGTGGCTGCATAATTTAAGCTCCTCGCTTTAAAGAAACTAATTTACTCTTTGGTTTTTTTATATCAAGTTAATAATGTGATTAAAACATTTCTGTGATCAGAAGAGATTGCAAGTTTGAGAGTGTTTACCTACTTTACGAACCTATTGACAATTGCTTGTGCCCTTTTCGTAAATCGCTAACACCGAAACAACTAACAGAAAATTGTCAGCATAAGGCTCTCAAGTGAGTATGTTCACTGCCATCATAATTCATAGCATAGGCCTAAGACATGAGGTCCGGGGATAAATTTTCATTATGTTATGCCCCATTATGATGTTATCTGAACGCTTCTTTGTCTGAGATAGCTTTTCAGTAACTCCATTATTATCCCTGGACAACTTCTGATTATATCCGGCCATTATAGTGAACTGAATTGTATGTGTAATTCAAACTGATATAATCATAGCATGTCCACTGTTATGCCCACTATGAGATATAATCTCGAGAAAATCTTCCATTCCATGTTCTGTAGTACAACTTCGTCTGACACCGTACCGATTGAATGTATAGTGCCACCGATTTCCAGATAGTGGTTTAAGCGTACACCTTGATAATTGAATGCATGTTTACACGCTATAATGCTAATGAATGATGACTATGAGCTTATCATATAGCAAACATACCGAATGCATAGGTACTTTCGCATAGGCTGAGTTCTCTAATTAGTTACTGGATAAGGTTATACGATTTACGAATTTTCAGTGATCCCTGTAAGTTGTTATGTTTCTTTGTTTGAGTAGATAAGTGTCCAGACTGGGCAGTTGTTAATCATTATTTTATGTTCGCTCTATTTCTCACCAATTAATCTTGGATCTGAACTATGTCAGACCAAGCTAACTTCTGGTCATTACGCCTCTCAAAGATGATTTCTGGCGTTGTAATCCCAAGCGGGATGTGATATAGTACAGCGTTGAATGAATTAATATCCCGTTCAGCTACCTGAAGTCCCATTTCGGTCTTCAGTGGACAGTAAACGGCGTAATTATGCTAGCATAGGCATGACTGAATTTTACCTTAGTATAGCAAATGACGGTATATTACGTCAGACGTATATTGCGTTAGTATAGCAGATGATACTGTGACAGTATGATGTGCTACAGCGAACAATAGTGGTTAGTTTTACATTGCAGATTATTTCATCTCGATTATTAAAAGATGTGAAGGTTCTGTAGTAAGAAGGTACACATTGGAGCATGTCTTTTACTATGTACGGCTCCTGCAACAAAGCTGTTTCTGTATGAAGCTGAATGGAAACCTGTATGGTATTTGGTGTGGCAGGATAAGATTTTTGCAGGTTACGTTGCAGTATTCTGTGACGCTGCTGACTATGTTGCTGTGCTTGACTATGAAAGCATATACTTATTGCTACTGAGAATTTTCTAGGGTCTTTAGAGTTGCTCTATAAGATCCACAAGCATTCAGACTACTGAATGGTTCTGATTAAAATAAATCAAACTTCCCTTGAAAATATCCTTTCAAAATAAATTCTAGCTCAGGTTAATTTTGTATAATATTTCCTTAAGCTCTTGGTGGAATCTTGAGGTAAACAGAATAAAATTTCTTGGTTACTGAAAAACTTTTTGAAATTGTCAACACTATACATTGGTAAAGTAAATGTACAAATCCACTTCATTATGTCTAACGATTTAAGTATGCAATGACAGATGCAAAGCTATTTTACAGGATAATTCAAGATGATTTCTGACCCTGCTTTTGGGAATCACCTCAAAATCTGTAGGGACGTAGGTACTATCAAAGGACGATAAAATTCCTTTTGACCCGCCCCCCAAAAACTATCGATAATTCCTGACATTTCACACCACTTTTTCCCCTTTCTTTTTTCTTTCTTTATTATTATTATTTTTTAATAAATCTGGTATCTGTCATCTGCATTACTGGAGCTTTGCTTTTTTTAAAACCAAAAATGCTAAGGAAATAACAAGGACATGCTCGCAAAGCAAATCGATAGTTTACTTGGAAGCAAGACATTTAATTCACAAGCCAAATCGTAATAACTTCACATTCTGCAAAAACAAACACATTCTGTTAGTTGATACGCTTAGCACTAAAAACGTTAAAGAGCTAAACCTTGAGATATGTAAGAAAGCAATTACTGAAACTGAATCAGGTGCATGAAATTCAATATAAAAATGGTTCTTTATAGATTATTTTATAGGTGTGAAAAGTTCCAATTTAGAAAACAATTTACAGACATAGTAATTGAAAAATGTTAAAACTGATGACGAAAATGCTTGACTTTAGAAAGGAAAAGTAGTAATCTTGCAAATGTTAATTGAATTCTCATTGCAATTACTTACAGTCATTTTTGAAAGCCAAACTGAAATATTCGTAAGATAGGGAATCGACAGATGGCAGCACCACTCAAATTTGGAAGGAGAAGTCTTGGGGAAAATACATAAAGTGCAAAATAATTTTCTTTTGCTAAGCTAGTAGGGAAATTTTTTTTTTTCAGTCATTAAAACTCTTTTCAGTCATAAAATATAACATTTTCAGTCATTAATATATCAATGTGCATAAAATTCGGTTTGAATGTTAAAAATGGAACCAGCAAAAAAAAAAAAAAAATAGTCTAATTTTTATGCTTGCACATCGTGCATGTATGCAGCTTTTCGGCTTTTTGTAAATGAATGAAGATTATTACATAAAAGGAAATCAATAGGAAATTTTTAAACAATTCAGATCAAAATCCAAATAAGTGTAAGAGTATTTTATTTAATTATAAAATGTTATTCATTAGCCCAAATAGGCGTTAGGCCAGAAGGCCTATTAGTCTTAAAACGGCATTTTGCGTCGAATTACTTTGCAAATTGTTGCCACCAAATATTATTGCCCTGTATTATGTTTAAAGAAACCAAATAATGAAGAATCTACAGGAATGTATGTATGTTTCTCGCACTGTGAAAAAACAAAGGTATCTAGAGTCATCAAATTTTGAATAACATATCCTCCATCTGAACATGGGCACGTGGAAAATCAAATTTGGAATTTTTTTATCGGCTATTTCATATTTTGTAAAACTTTAATGAATGTTTTACTGAAAAAACTCAAGAATTTCAAAGCGAGCAGTGACAATACTATAGGGAATAAAGCATTTTTATCTCCAGCGCCTACTGTCTATCGGAAATTCTAAAGATATGCTGTTTTTAAATGCGCCCAATGGGGCGTTAGCCTAAATACCTTCGAAATGTGCATGTGTCTGTAAATGAACAAAACACCCGTTTGGGCGTAATATGAAATCTGAAAGCTTTCAGATTTTATTTGTTTTCTTTTATTTATTTATTTTTTCTTAATGCTGAGTTCCTCAAAAAGCAATATTGATGTATTGCAGGGATAAGGTGTATTTCTTCACTGGAGTCAAATGCTTTTATAAATTAATAATTTTTGCTGTTACTTTCCTTAAGGCATATAACTTTAACCCTACGATCACTTTAGCGCTGTGACTGTTTCTGATATAAATAAGGAACAATCTGCATAGCTAGCTATAGACGGCAGCACCACAGCAAGTAAATTTTGTTTTATGTTTTGAAACTGCAGGTTGTATGGACTCTTTTTATAACCAATATTATTAGTCCAAAGAGGTTTTGTCCCTGAAGGAATATTGTTTTCGTTTTGCGATTTTGTGTCGGAAACATTAAAAGTCTGAATAACTTTTTAAACTGTTGCCACAAAATATTGCAGCCCTGTATTATATTTAAAGAAATTGAATAGCGAAAAATCTGCATAAAGGTATATATATTTCTCCAAATGCGATAAATCAACGATAGCTAGAGCCATCCAATTTTGAATAACGTACGTTTCCACCCGAATATGCGCATCCGGGAGCCCGAATTTGGAATTTGTTTTATTATCTATTTCATATTTTGTAAAACTTTAACGAATTTTCGATGAACAAACTCAAACGGTTTAAAAGCGAGCCATGGCAACACTCTACCGAAAAAAAAAAAACCTTTTTATCTAAAGGGCGCGGAATTGTGTATCAGAAATTCTAAAGATAGACTTGCTGTTGAACTGAATTTTATGGTTTAAGTTCGACGAACATGATATTTAATAAATGAAGGTAACACACAAAACTTTAAAAAACGTCGCTTTGGACGTAATTTAAAATCTGAAGTCTTTCAGATTTTTTTTTATTATTTTTAGCAAACTTAACTCAAAAAAATTTAATTTCATAATTCATTATAAAGCATTTTAAGATTATACAAAAATTTTTCTTAAATACCAAGCAGTCATTGCTGACTATTTTCAACATATTCAATTATTTAAATTAACATTCCTTTAAATTAAAATTGTTAGCTGTTTCTAGGTTTTCAATTTGCAATAATAATTCTATGTTGAAAATATCGTCAAAGGAGCTAAAAGAATATATTTCACGAATATTTTCAGTTTTTATGCAAACAATTAATAATCATCTAATTTTTAATTAAATTTGGATCTGACATTCCTTGAAAAGTTATCATTCATATGTCGAGTTCCAACCTCTCATTTCACTTTCTCGTACTTTCTGTTTATGAATATTGCAAATGAGATTGAAAGAATGTCTACTTGATTTTCGCATGATATTTTGATTGTGAATTCCTCCGAAAGGATTAATAAATGGCCAAAAAAGTAATAATTAAAGTAAAACGAAAATGAGGCATTGCTCTTTGAGTGATTCTCTTGTGTACGTGAAATATACATAAATCTGAAATGTTAGAGGAGTTTAGAGGCATGCTATTACAGTGTCTAGTGCTGATAGCAAAAATGTAAGCGTGAGTGGGCGTATTTTTAAATGTTGCATACGAAAACGTATTTTTAAAAAATGATGGCCTAGAAAATGATTATAAGAATCTTTCAATTTTTTTTAATAATTTTCTTACCGTATTTGTTCCCGTCCTTGTAAATTACATGATGGCAAATGGAAGTTTAAGAACTGAATTGGAATCTTCGTATTAAAAAGAGTTGGTAACTTGAATAATATTTTTCAACTTTTCAAATAAAATAATCCATTCTGTAAACTTATGAAACACATATAAAAATGCTAGTGTAGAAAGCTTTTAGACTTTTCTTCTATTCTATTGTTAAATGATTGACTTTCAATCTATTTATGTAGATCGCATTTTAAGATAAAGGTAAAATGGGGAAAAAAATTTGTTTTGAAGTTTGTTTTGAACCCGTGGTGCCATCACAAGATGGCACCACGGGTTATAATATCAAATATTTTCTTTATATATTTTTCTGTTCCCTGATATTTATGTTTTATATTATTCAACATTCGAAAAGTGTCGCAAGACTTCACGTGATGTGGCAGCAGCTCAAAACCTCGAATTTAGAATTCGCTAGTTCAACAGACTGATATTTTCGAAGTACAAAATTTGTTTGTCTCACGTTATGTAATTAATAATCAATTATTTTCCAACCTCTGTTTTCCATATTTTATTATATGAGCTTTCTTAATTTTATTTGACCTTATTTTAATCTAATTAATTCACATTTCGTCTAAGTTATGAATATCAAACATTTCGGCCAGAATTTTGATCCGAGTTCTTTCTTTTAGTGAGCCCACCAGCGGCCGAGCGGTAAAGACGCAGAACACTGGTAGTTCGGTCCGAGGTTCGAATCCCGCGAACGGGCTGGCTGCATGGGAGTTTCGTGGTTTTCCCCATGTGTAACGTGTATACGAGCCAGTTTCCCTTAGAAAGTCCTCCACGAAGGTATCCCTCCCTTTAGGCAGATAGCCCTCGTGTGCTTTGCTATAATTGAATAACCTAACCTTTCTTTTAGTCTTCATTTTCAAAGTGACAAAAAATTTGTCAAATATACATATAGTTGTATAGCCCACAGTGTTTTTCAATAAAAGAGTCTGACGTTTGCTGACTAAACTTTCGCTGCGAACTATTGATCGTTGGTGCCGTTTATATGTTGTACCAGAATTATCCAGATACCAAATAAAGCACGTGGTTCTGCAGCTGCAGAGCGGAGAAGATGAAACAACTGCAAAACGTTAAATTTAAATCGAGACTCTGCTCTTAGTTTCAGACTGGTACACACCTTCTGTAAACCGTCAGCCCCATCAGAAGTGCAAAAATTTGGAAGGAATATATGTAGCTTGTAATAACCTGATTTGATTCGTAAAATAAATGTGAAAGAGGAAAAAAGGGGAAGGTTTGCTTAATGAAAATACATATTCAATTTTAAAATATTTGTAAAAAATTTTCTTGATTTCACTTTTTTAATTCTGAATGCCGTTCTATATTTCGCTTGATATAATTCTTTTTGATGTAAAGCTAATAAAAATGTAAATCTAGGAAAGAGGAGTTTCAGTTAGGTATTGACAGATATTTCCCCCAGTTTACAAACAGCTTCGTCACTTGATTTATTTTCATCTGTGGAAGAACTTCGAACGTTAAGTTGTAAGTTCCCCTCTCTATTCGTTTATCTTAAACAACCCTACTAAAACTGCAAGAGAATAATTATTCGACCTCTGAAATTGATACAAAGCTCTAAGAAGATTTTAAACAATAATTTTTTTTTATAAAAAGTTTGAACTTAACAAAATAACTTGTTAGGGCAAATTAAAACTCCGTCATTTGTGGATATTAAATAAAAGAAAATTGAATTCACGATTTTAAATGAATTCGCAGCCAAAGACTCCAATGTAAATAATCTAACTAAGCATTTGCTCAAACTCTAATTGCGCGACTTAACTTCGGCTAGCCCCGTGACGAATAGCGGAACACGAGCCTGAAAGAGTTTGGTGACAGTAAAGCACAACTGAGAACGTCATTACCAAAAGCTCTATCGCTAAAACTCCTAAGAACTCCGCTTTAAATAGTCTTATCCCAGTATTCATACTGGTGAGAACTAACGAAAAGTTAAAATGAAACACTTTTACGATTTTATATAAAAATGATGTTTATATACAGAAATATGAGTCTCCATTGTTTATGACACAATCATCACTATATAAACATTTTTATCTCCGTTTATTTATGGTTCCTTTGACGGAAGAGAAGTGTCTTTCCGAATGTTTAACCGAAGCATTTCATGATGTCAATGAACTCAGTTTCATAACTGACATGATTTTAACAGCATCTGTTCTTTGAGATTTTCAGGATTCCCTTTATTTCAGCGTAAGAAACTTAAGTAACATATCATAAAGAATATGATTTTACGAGAAACAAAAGGGGGAAAGTTTTTAGGTATTTGAATTCACAAAGTATTTTTGGAAACAAAATCTGCTATTTAATATAGATGGTTGAATTTCGACAAGTTCAATTAAACTTTCTAAAGATTAGTTTTTTAATAAATAAGTTCCCTTTTTTGCAAATTCGTCAGAAACAGATCTTCTTAATTTCACAATAAAAGTAAATCTGTATCGGTCTGTTTGCATTCTAATGGAATCTCAAATAATTGACTGATTTTTAAATAATACCAAACCTACCTTGTATCTTAAATGAGGGATCCTCAAAGGTTGAGATGAATCCCTCGCTTCTTACATCCGCCACAGTGTGTCTAATCCAGCGTTATTAAATGATCGCAAATGCCATTTGTTACTCTTTGGTTTATGAAACAAACTGCTATTGCATATGAACTAGACTTTAGCAGGCTATTAAGATTAAACTCAGAATATTTAATTTAGTATATTACGCCGTTACGGTTTTGATCATATATTCTAAATGTAAAAATATTTATTTTGGGGAAAGAAAAAAAGTTATTTTTTTAAATTAATAACTTTAGTTCCTTATGATAAGCTTAACTATTCTTCTTTTTATTATAAGGAAATTTACTACACACAATGCTTAGCGAAAAACTAAGTGATCGTTCTTGCATATGTTAAAGCAAAAACTAGGACAGGATTTAGCAGCCAAATGTAGAACATTTGGCTGCTAAATCCTGTCCTAGTTTTGTTAATTCCCAGACTATTAGTATTCAAAATATAAGAGATTTTTCTGATGGTAATTCTTACTTTGGTTGCTAATTTATAAAATATTCTTTAAATATCTGAAATCGTAAAATTTAACCTCCCGATTTTTAGGGAAAACGCTCCCTGCATTTAAAGAAAATAAAGCTCTATTTTAGGGCACAGTAAAATGCTTTGTAATTAAGTCTTTCATTTCCTTCGGTCTGAATAAAAAATGTGAAATCGTATGTGTTCTAATCTTCCTGATATTTACATGCACTATTCAATGCCTGAAGAACTAATTTTTTTTTCCTCTTCACTTCCTTTTACATTATAAAACATCTTTTTACAAGTATTGAAATTAATAATTAAAGAAATATCTTATCAAATTCCTCCAGTCCTTCAGTTCCCATTGGAAACTGAATAAACTTCTTTCGCTACTTTGATAACATTTATAATGCGCCGCAAAATAGAAAAAACAACGAAGAATTTGGGAAAACAATAAAGAAGGGAAAGTATCATATTCTGCGGCATAGTAAATGATCACATAATTGTAAATAAATAGCGTTTATAGTTTTCAGCATGATTACACTATGTTAATAAACTACGTTATAGTAACTGTCCATTGCTTCTTATCTCAATTTTGGCTCATCTAAAAATAAAATTTTTTCGAGACTTAAAGTGTTATTTTCCTGTCTCAACTTTCCCTA
>KK113043.1:344307-363298 GCA_000611955.2 Stegodyphus mimosarum | reverse complement strand
AGGTAAACTGTTTCAGAAGGTTCGTCAAATCTGCGTGACGCTCGACATCGTCCCTTGTAGTAACTGTTCTTTGCCTCTTGTCTGAATTTTGCCTCATTCGAAAACACAACTTTTGGAGACTTGAAATGTTTTTATAGTCTTGATTTGCGCTCAGGAAATGTCTTGAAAAGTCCCAGTGAAGTTCGGTATCATGTCTTGTTCCTTTATGTCTTCTTCCTTCATCGTAATTATTAGAGACACAAAGTTAATATTAACTCTAACACTTTTGGAGACTAACAGGAATAAGCTTATAGAAACTGACAGAAATAATCTCATTGCAACTGGCAATGAAGCAACGTTCGCAAAAGATACAAATAACACTGCCGTAGATCTCAGGGCCTTTAACAAATTAAAAATTCCTACTTCTGTTCAAACTACTTTCACTAATAAACCGTCTGAAAAATGTTTGAACTTGGTTTGCAAATATTAATATAATAAAACGATAATAACACAAGGAAAGATCAATGCAAGAAAAGCTGTATGTAGAATGTCATTTAGACCAGAAATGGTAAACGACGCATGAGAGTAAACGATCATTATGAGAATGCTAGATCAAGGCTCAACTGTAATTAACGTAATTTCAGCATTTCTGCTAATTTTCGTTTTATGTCTTTCTACCGAAATTAAATTCTGTTATACTTCTAAATAAACAATACCTTTTTCTTATTTATATATTTTTTTTGTACTCAATATTTAGTTTTAATTGGCTTTCATCAAATTCAATGATTTTCTGCTTACCATTGTAGCACTGATAGATACTATTCTTCCATTGAAACCAACTGCAATATTCACATTTTCATTCCATTTTACCTTTCTATCAGTTACAAAATTTTTGAAATTCACTTTAAATACAACAAAATTATTTTGGCGCAGGTGTATTCCAACTGCGCGAATCAAAATTTCTTCCCCCTTTCCTGCCAGGAAATTTAACGATCGCATAAAGCAAAAGTTTTCCTCTCGCCTTAGAACGCTACAGGAGGTCTTTCACACTTTCCGAAGAAAACATTTATCTTCCTTTCTAAAAGCAGAAGGTTACAATTTTACTTTTCGTAGCCAATAGTAGCCAAGAGTGAAATTGTTAGATATTCTTTACTCCTTAGAACGAAGTAAAGCATGTCTAATAAGCAGGCTAATTATTTGAATAACAGTAATAAATTCAAGAGATAGCAAAGAAAATAAAAGCCATCAGTAAACATACATGTTAGCATCAGAAATATCTTTCATTAACGATTCTTCAGGACTAAAGTATGTTAAAGTATACTAGAATCATTTTTGTAATTAAAGTAATCATGCAAATGTTTTCAGAAATTTGTAGTTAGATAAAAAGAACTTAGCATGAAATCTATTACAAAAACATTACTATGCGTTTGGAATATTGATGTATAATCTTAAATTTTAAATAAATTAAAGTAATTATGTTAAGAAGATTTCTCTAAAATTTATCTAAAACGGAAGAATTAGATATAAACAGTACTACAAATTCATAATCAATCAATCCTCTCAATAAATTATAACATAATTTTTTTAAAACATTTTTTTTGTGTGTGTAATACAGTTTGAAATATCTGAATAACATTAGCAGGTCGTTTTAATTCAGAACTTTTTTAGGCATGATAGAATATAATTTTAAATTTAATGATAACATGCGCATGCCATTTAATAATAGCAAACGCATGCTAAATTTTTATTTAATTTGTTTTCTATGTGCAAACATTTCACAACATCTGAAACACAGAAATAGTGAATTTTACACTTAACTGAATGCCAGCTTTAGAGGAAAAAAAGTAATTTTTCATAGAAACCATTTTAGAAATTCAAACTCTGAGAGGAAATGATTAGGAAATTATAATAATTCGCAATTTTTAAACATTTTTCTCTACTAGGATCAGCTCTCCTATTAAAAGAGGGCGCATTTCTTCTTAGGTGCATTTCTTTCTTATGTTAGCATTTCTTCTTTGTGAATCCTACGGCTAGCAAGCATGGTATACTAGAACTATTACTATTATAATAACTACAATAATAATAGTAGTTCATAATATTAATCAAATAACTAATTTAATTATCATGAATATTTTGTGAAATCGTGGAAATTTTCAAAAACCAGTTTTGATCAGTTTTTACTTTTTTGTTCCAAGTAAAGAAAGTATTGTAATCGCGAAAAATTTCGAATGTCATATTTCAACGAAAATATCCATTTTGACCTCTCTCGAATCCATTTAAACGATGTTTTTTGCGTAGAATCTGTACATACGGACAGAAAAAAGGACTCTTTTTCCAAAACGGATTAAAAAATAGATTTAAAATGAATTCAGAAGAGATTTTTTTCCGTGACGTCTGTAGTTACGTACGTATCTTACATAAATCCAAAATGACTAGACTAGCCTCAGAATGTTGAAATTAAGTATATGGGACTGCTATAGCATGTATTTGTACCCCTCCCTTTTTGGTTGCAATCGGTTGCACCAAAAGTATATATAATGATATATATATATATATATATATACACTTATGTACCCATTCTGTTACCTGCCTCTGAGCTCATCTGAACTCAGGTTTTTATTCATTCTTATATATGGATAAATCAGCGCATTTTTGCTTTAAAGGTGATTGAATTATGTTATTTTCTTGTTGTTATTATGAGCCTAACGTGTCCCCATGTGTTTACATTTGAAAACTCTTATTAGAATAGTGAATTAAGTTGGTTTCTTCACCTTCAATATCTTTTTGACCATCGAGACTCATAGTCATAATGTAAATTTTAAGTCATAAAGTTAAACGCTTTCAATATGAAAGGAAAATTCTGTATTAAACATGTTAAGCAAATTAAATGTAGAAATAATCCATAATTTATTGATAGCCATATAAATTCTATGTTTTTCTAAAAAGCTACATATAACTTGCACCAAGGTATCAATCACAGAAATGGAGTTATTTTCTTTGCTTATTTTTTCTTATTAAAGGGATTTGTAAAGAGATATGCTAAGGCGAAAGATTTTGCGATATTTTTAAAGAATAAATTTTAAAAAAATATTTTTACTTCATAAATTGAAATGGTTATAATGCATTTCCACAGTAAATATGTACAGAGAAAGAAAGAGCTGAGTATCTCTGAGATTTGAAACTCGAGTCGAACTACCAATATTTAGTGTCTTTACCGCTTGATCGTAAGAACTTTTGAAACTAGGTTGACGAGATGTTATGTGTTGAACAGTATATGAAAGAAAATAGAAGATGCAGCACTAGTAAACACAAAAGTATGCTGAATTACAGATTTACATGTTTGGTGAGTGAGTTATCTGTATGCTATTATGAAATACTAGGAATATAACATATACGTCTCAACGAAGAAGGCAATGGAAATCTAAGTTAGTGTAATCTAAATATATAACATTATGACTATCTGCTGTTAATTCCAATACTGCTGAAAATTTCTTAAAAATTATACATGAGGTATATTACAAATCACGTGAACTCGTTGTATTTTAAATTACAGCAGTTAGAAATATTATTAGAGGGATTTAGTGATCATCTTTCTTTATACATAATTTCAACTAATTAATTTTACAAATAATAAACCTGAAATAGACTGGAAAATAACCTGCATACTGAAGATGAATCTGTACCAAGGTGTAAGATATATTTCTGTGCTAGAGTTATGATGCAAGAGTTTATAAAAATTATTATTTAAATACAAACCGGCATAAATACAACACAAAAAAATGCAAATTCTAGATACATGAAAACCTGAATACAATACAAAACAATATATGAAAAAGAAATAGATTGCGAGGAAATTAAAAATCCCAAGATATGAACATAAGGGAATTCGAATTTTTTCTACTAATTATGAAAATACCGCAGATGCTTATAATTATCAATTATTACTAATTAAATGAGTACTAGAAATTAAATGTATGCCAAAGTATACCTTATAGAGTAACTGGAAAACTGAATAAGTATTTAAACGTTTTCTAATATTAAAATGCGGAATTTGTAAGAATGTTAAATAACTTTAAAATAACTTCAATAATTAAAAATGGAAAGCTTAATAAGACACTTTTTACAATAACTTTGGTGTGAATTTAGAACCGTTTAAGAAATCTAATTTTTATATTTAATAGAGAGAAATTTTAAAATTAAATTAGAACTATTCATCAAAAATTGTAAATTTGAAATTTAAAACCATTCTACTGTCTACGCAGATTTATTAATATTTATCGAGACAAGAAAACTAATTTAAGATGCGCTACAAATCCGATATTTGAAAGGTTGATCACGTGTAATTTTTATGTATGTCATTAATCTATCAGCTTTATTATTCAAAATTTATATACATACACACACACACACATATGTATATATATGTATATATAATATTTATATATATGTATATCAGCAGCTAAAATCTACAACTCAGAAATTTTTGAATTCCTATAGAGAATATACAAGATCTAACTAATTATTATTTTAACCATTATAAAATTATAAAATGAATGTAAAAAAATTCATTTTTACTTTAGCACATGCTAAATTTTAATTTAATATTTGTTTTGTATTCACAATCTTTACAATATCTGATAAACGAAAGCAGAGGCTTGTAGTTTCAATAAAATATCTCATTAATGGCGATAAATGACTTTTTGTAGTATATATCTTCATTTAATTCAGGTTCTTAGAAAGGGGGAGGAGCAGGAAAACGTCGCGCAGTTCGTGGTTTTTCTTTTTTCGTTCTCCTATCGTATACAAGGTGGGGGATGGAAAAGCTGGCTATTGTCGTTGCAGAGCAGCTGGCACTAAGGACGGAGGGAGGGTCTTCAATTAAATTTCGCGTAGTTCGTATCCTATCTTTGCCACATATTAATAAAATTCGGGGTTTATCTCTTGCAAATTTTATAATAAATTCATGGAATTTATCATAATAAGAGATTTGATTCACAAATTATCAGTCAATACTATGACAGTTTTTAAAATTAAGGTGAAAGTAATATTTAGTTTCGCCAAACTTTAAGCTTAAGTTGGTATGTTTTTCTGCATGTAGTATAGAAAATACTGACAAAAATTATTGTTAGGAAAAGTACTTGAAAGCAAATTATCCTTTTTTTACGTAAAAGATAATTCACGAATTTTCATTCTCGACCAGCTTCGAACATCAGATAATGCAAATATAGGAAAGGTTTAGTAAAATTTTCTGAATTATGCATTGATTATCAAGGACAAAGGAAATGATAAGATGGGAAGAATTACACATGTACAGGTTAAAACTTTTCTCTAAATTAATGTAGTTGATTTGCTAAATGCAGACACATGGTATTCGATTTCCTTCTTGATGTCTAATGAGCTGAAATTGGGATATTTGTATACCATCGGATAATTGAATAAGACGTCCATACTTTGAGTTTTCTATTTTTTTCTTAAATCAGAATAATTGACCCAGTTTCATTGATCATTTCATTTACATTGGTTTTGAAATTAAGGAACATAGATTAATAAAGAACTGGTATTTTCCAGTATATACCAATCTATATATAGCACCGTGATAGTAATTGAAGGCTGGCTCTGAAATCTATGAGTTGGATTTGAATACCAATCGAAGTAAGGGTACAATGTTGATTGTTTTCTATAGCATACCTTATAAGGTATTTCTCCCAATTTCTTAGCATGCCTTCGAGGTGTACCGGTCAGCACGCTGGGCGCGTATTCCAGAGGTCCGTGGTTTGAGTCCCGGCATTGCTCATTTTTCACATCTCCTTCTTTCAGAAAAAAAAGTACCTAATGACTGTACAACCTTAGGAAAATATTCTCTAAGCCGAGCTATAGGTCAGATGGATTATATCTTACTTCAGTGAACGCCATAAATAGAAAGCATACAACCAATGGATTCGGGGACAGGGGAGAGAAGAAAAGCCTTTTCATGGTGAATTTTAAAATTGTGTAATGTTGTTGTTCAGAACGGCTGAGTCAATGGCAACTTACATCATTTTTGAAATTTGCAAACATAAATTAGTAAAGAATACATAAAGTAAGAAAAAAATTGTCTGAAGTTTTCCACTCATAAATATTTCATATAAAATATAGTTACATGATCAGTATCTAGATAACATTCAAATTCTTGTCATACTTGCTTCGGTATTTTTCAATGCTATATCGTTAGTACTAGTTTATAGATCATACGTATTTGGACTGGAGATGGTATGAACACCTTATCTTCAATAAAATGGATTAAATAAGTTCAAATTATGTGAAAGTACACGAAGGATAGCTGCCTAGCAGGAGTGATGCCTTCTTGTACGAAGTTTTAAGGAGAAACTAGCTCGTATTTATATTGCATACAGGAAAAGCCACAAAAATTTCTTTGCAACCAACACGTTCGTAGAGATTTAAACCAGCGTAGAACTGTTATAATTATTCAGCAGTTTTGCCACTCAGCTAACCTGTGGGGCCATATCTCCAAATGAAAGGGTATGGTGTTAAAATCCAGTGATATGCGATTTTACTTGTACAGAAGGATCTTTCGCACTTTATGGAAGTGATTTTCTATTTAAATTTTCTCGTTAGCATTTTGAAAAGAGATTTGGCATTTTCGCTGCAATTATTTGCTATTATTTTTCTCTGATTAGAATGCAGAACAAGAAATTTATTTTGGAAATGGCTCTTAAAATTAATAGATAGCTCGATGGATACGTAAATGCATTTTCAGTAGAAAATATTCGCATCCACAAATTAAACAGTAATGTAAAAATCAAGGTTATTACATTTCAGAGAAAGGTATTTTTAATGTATTGAAAGGAAATAGCTCAGCGTAAAAATTAAAAAAATGGCCGAAAACCTGCATTCTGAGACTGTTTGAACACCGGTATATATCAAGAAAGTGAAATCTTTGATCGTGAAAGAAAATCCACAGACTCAAATATCCATTTCATTGAAACTAGGAATGTCTTCCGGCGCTGTAAGCAAAATCATTCATAAATAAATAGCTAACAAAGATGTTAAAAAAAGCTTAAAATTTAGAGTTCATCTACTTTTGGCAAAACATATCTGGAAAGAAAACGAATTGTAGAAAATTATATGAAAGAATCCTAGGTGCTGATAAATGGAAATTTGCTGTAACTCGATAAGGCATGGGTGTAGTTAAGTAACTGCAATAATAATAACAATAATTAAAAAAAATTGCTCAACTGATGAAGACGTTACAAAATGGCTGTGTCAATGTACATAAAAGTTCTGAAAGGGATTCATGATAGTTGCAGGATTTTGTTACAATGGTAAATTAAAACTCCAAAAATCTCATGTAAGGCCAAATTAATTTACTGCACTCTCAAGAGAACCGATTTGCAAGGAGAAATTTCCAACCATATAAAGAAAGGACATCAGTGAAGTTGAGGTTTACGTGTCAAAGTCAGCTTCCGCTTATTTGGCAATGAATCGGACGCAGGAATAAATTGCGTCGCATTTAACGAAATATCTGTAAAATCACCAGATTCTTCTCCTACTGACTTTTGGGGTTTGGGTTTTCTAAAACGAGTCTTACGAAAACAACATCCAAGAACAGAAAATGACCCAAGAAGAGTGGGATAAAACTGACATGAAGTGCCAAGAAACAAGTCTACTTTCATGGAAAATTCGAGCTACAGCCAATAATCAAAACTGCCAGATAGAAGCAAACCACATAAAAAATACACACTTATGCATAAAAACTAATTATCAAAATCGTTTTCATAGAATGCGAACAACTTTCTGTATAATATGCAACATCATCAAGCTCACTGTGACTGGTTTAATATCAAAGAAGCGCTTCATTAAAAAAACAAAGAGTTCTCTGTTTCTGCTGTAACAATCTAATTTCAACGATGGTGAATAAATTACGTACCATGTATGGAATTGATATTAATCGGTGAACCGGTTAATTTTAAAAACCTGCACTGTTAAAAACACGGCTTCTGTATGAAGTCTCCATTAACACGAAAAATGTTTTTTGCCAGAATACACTGAGATGTGTTCGGCGTGTTATTGTAACTTAATTACATTGAGATGTTTATACTAAGTATGGGTACATGAGAGAGATTTTTTTACGGCAATATATTATGCATTTAATGGATGGGTGACGAATACACTCTTTATGTGTGTATATTTTAATGTCATGAAATGTGTATGCTTTTTATGAAAAGCAGATGCATTTACTTCTTGCGCTATGAGATGTTCATACTTTTTATGGCATTCTTAACTCGATATTTTTGTTTTTCAATTGATACATTATGAAATTTATTGGGATTAATAGGCGTCGCATTAGGATTCGAAATCATGCTATTTATTTTGAATAAGTGTATAACTAGTCAGGATATTATCAGAATATTTTTCAAATTGTTGGGTCATTAAGAAAAATTTCTTGGAAAGTTCTCTTGAACAAATTTTTGTCAACTTACTTACCATGTCTCAAGATTCTTCTTTTCTAAATGCGGATTTCTTAGTTTCAATTTATTTCGCTTGCTAAGGGAAATTTTTTAAGACAAAACCTGATTCGAATTTTTATTGCATTGTTTAATATTCGAGTCTTTAAAACACATCATGTATCCCCAGAAAAGTGGGATAGATTAAATCTCCCTATTATGTGTTTCGAACAAAATTTAAGTTTAGATAACAAACAAGTAAAGTTAATTTACCATAGAGGTGTTGTCAGTTTTTAGTAAAAGAAACAACATTAAATGTGTCACCAGATTTCAAACTTAGCTCTACTATTTGAATTTCATATATTTTTTCATCAGGTATCAAGTTGTAGGGACATTAGGTTATTTCGAAGTAGGAGACATGAAAAATGAGCTACGCCTTCGCCGGGAATCGAACCCTGAACCTCTCAGTTATGCGTTGAGCGTACTGACCACTACACCACGAAGTCATGCGAAGAAGGTGGGAAAAATACCTTATATACTCCCCTTTTTAAAGGGCGACTGGGGTTTGGGGAACCCAATCGCCAAATCCCGGTAGTGGAGAATCATCATCCACCACCATTTTTAGTTCGGACGCCAGTGTAGAGACATAGGTCATTTCGAAGCAGGAGTGATGGAAAATAAGCAACGCCTTCGCCAGGAATCGAACCACGGAGCTCTCGGTTAAGCGTCGAGCGTGCTGATCACTACTCCACGAAGGCGTGCGAAGAAGGTGGGAGAAATACCTTATAAAGTATTCTCAAAAAGGTACCCCAAGTCTCCCAAAATAATCAACTGAAAAGTTCTTTTTCTTTCTGATTATGTCAGCTAGCACAACTTTGGAGATACAGATACATGGTTCTGCTTTTGAGCTGTTACTGCCTCGAACCAGCATTGCTCTGAAACTACCAAACATCGTTATTCTTAATCGAAAAGCAAGAAATACTTTGAAGTTTGAATCAATTATTGGATACAAAGCATCTCGTATTACTTCTTCTACAAACAACACCTTGCTGTCAATCTTTGAAGACAACGGGCCAATGAACTATCGCATTCAATATAAATAACTGTCAAGGTCTCCAAATCTGAAGCCCCGTGAACTTTTTATAATCTTTTTTGAATTTAGGTTCCCACATAGATACAACTCAGGATCATTAGCAATATTTAGAAACTCCGTCCGACAGCATATATCGGTGCTCCCTCCCATAGAAATGCTGCACACAGCATCTTATTTTGTCATTTTGATAATGATTATCATAGCTTCAAAATGCACTAGAGATAATTTATATAGCACTGCAGATGGTGGACATAATTGTAATCAAATATTTTGATAAAAATCTCCTTAAAAATGTCTAAAGTATATTTTCCCTTTTTCCAGCACACCTTCGTGGTGTAAGGGTAGCACACTCGGCGCGTATTAGAGAGGTTCAGGTTCGAGTCCTGGCGACGGCATTGCTAATTTTTCATGTCTTCTGCTTTAAAATAACGTAATGACTCTACAAATGTCTTTCACAATTTTTGTTTGCTTATGTGTGTGTGTGTGCGTTTGTTCCTATGCTAAGTGCGTTAATATATCTTGCGGATTCGCTAAAAGATTAATTTTTGAACTGCTTGTTAAATTTGGACCATATTTTGTATTTAAATTGCATAACCGAAGTTATATCTTTAAATTGGTCCTAGCTATATTGGAAGCTCTTAAAGAATGAGCATGCTCAAGTTATTTGTAAGGCTTTAGGCTAAATCGTTATGGTTCAAAATTCATAGGGGAATTTCGACAGATGCTCTCTTAACAATACGTTATTGAGGGGTCAATTGGATTTAACCTAAGAAAATTTATCCCTAATTAGAGTCAATTATCCTAGGAATAGCATGGCTATCTAATGCTCATTACTCATTATTGAGAAATTTTCAAAAAGCAATTACTAAGCTGATTTTTTCTAACGTAATAACAGAAAAATTATCAATTAACAGATTTTAAATAGCAATTTTTAAAATAAATTGTAAAACAGCCAATGATTATGAACTAGAGTCGGAATCCTACCAAAAGCATTCCAAGAAAATCACACCTCTCCTAAAATATAATAACAAACATCATCGATATCTTCTTTTCATCGCTCGTTCAACTCTTGAACCCATCTTTTACTCAAAATATCATGATCGATCAAACACCTCGGCACGTGAAGATCGCCTCATTTGAAAAAACATCCAAAAGCATCCAAAGCGAAAGTTGAATGAAAAACCACCGAAACCTGAAAACAAACCTCATCTGGAGAAGAATTTCATCAAAAAACAAATGGGAATATGCGATATTTTAAGGGCAAAGGGGGTGGGCAAAAACGAAAGAAAGAAGTGAAGATGCACCTTGAGACAAATCGTCTGTCCGACCCGTGGGGTCACCGTGAGAGAACAGTAACCACCCAGCTATGGAGCGGTATCTCACCATCCCGACCCACCCTCTGAGGTTCGAGAGTTTGGGGGGCATAATTACTGGTCTCTTACCTTTCTATCCCCCTCTCTACTTTGGCATTCTTGAGGTGTGCTCCCTTCCTCTCCCTCTCCCTGTTCACCTTCCGCTCGAATATATGATTTTTTAATTCTTTGTCTCTATCTACGAGACCAGGTATTCGTAACTATGCCTCCTCTTCCCACGCTTCGGTAGACGATTTAGACTCATTGGTTAATAACTGTTTCTGTGGTATGTTAAAGGTAGGTTTGGAGTTCGAATTCTTGCTGACTATTCGTCAAGTTCAAATTGAGTGGATGTTTGTCATCGTGAGATAGCTCGCTACATACTTTCCATGTTTTTATCTCAGAGATGCCATTACAATTCATATAAAAATCTGAACAATTATGTGCTGAGGAAAAACATATATCGACTTAAATGCCTATCTAACTTCCTTGGACAAAGTAAAGGAAGTACTGTAATTGCAAAAAATTTCAGGTATCGCATTGCAACGGAAATATCCATTATGACAGTTCCCGAATCCATTTGAACGATTTTTTGCGGAATTTCACGTTCAGAATAAAGGATTTTTTTCGAAAAGGATCATAAAATGGATTTAAAATATATACAAAGGGGATTTTTCGTGACGTCTGTACGTACATACTTACGTATCTTTGCATGCGTTTCGCATAATTCGAAAATGATTAGCCGTAGAATATTGAAATTTTGCATGTGAGGCTTCTATAATATCTAGTTGTGCACCTCCACTTTTTATTGCAATCGGCAATGTATATAAATATATACATATATATACGTATATTAACAGGATTCTTTTGGCTTAAATGGACTAATGTCTTTATTTTGATTGAGTTATTAATTGTGATTCATGATTTGAATCTAGCAAATAATCTGATGCTTACTTGGAAATAAGATGAAACATTCTATCTTAATTTAATTATTGTTAATTGATGGTAGATTGGTTTATCTCTTTGATAAATCGATTAATATGTGATCAATGACAATGGCTACTTTTTCAGTACTTCAAAATTTTTACTTTTGATTTTGGTATTTTCGCGACTTAGATTTTTCTAACAGGTTTTTTATGTTTTTAAAGCAAAGGAGGTGTAGAAAAAACTAATTTAAAATACTAATTAAAATTCTGAATGAAAGGTTTTTTTCATTCATGGTTTTAAATTGAATTTCTGTTCCTTGGAGATGGTATATGGAAAGTTTTCTTATTATACATTTTTTTTTTTTGGTTTGGGGTATATATATGTATTTAAAAAATTTTTCTGTTATTATAAATTATATTTACATTCACCCAACCACCCATTACTCTACTTAAAAGTCCTTAACTGACCTTTATTTTCGCAATCGT
The DNA here is from genome assembly GCA_000611955.2 of Stegodyphus mimosarum. Lineage (NCBI taxonomy): Eukaryota > Metazoa > Arthropoda > Arachnida > Araneae > Eresidae > Stegodyphus > Stegodyphus mimosarum. The sequence continues at coordinate 351,018 of KK113043.1, read as the reverse complement.
TGGTCATAATCATTACGTTCAATTACAGAACAGTTTTAAATGAAGAAAATATTCATGTTTGGGCAATGCCAAATTTAATTTAACAAATAATAATAATTTTTGATAAATAATGAAATCTAATCCTTAATGCGGTCTCCTGGTTCCTATACTTATATTTAGGAACGTTTTATACTTCTTATGAAGAAATAAAATCAGAAGAAGTGTGACTCTCGTATGACAAAAAATGACCGGAATATTGAATTTCAAAATTTGCAATATTTGATGCCATTTTCGGCTTGCCTTGAAAGTTCGGCTAAGTCAGTTAGAATAATTCTAGGAAATTAGTTTAAATGGAGTGGAGTGAAAGTCTATATTTTAATAGGCCACACAAGGAAGGCGTGGTGCCATATCAGATTTTTTTACGAACTGTAATGATAGGTATATTCATAATTATCGGATGGATCCATTGATAAATAAAAATATTTTAAATTATATTCATTAAATATATTATAAGAAAAGCTCTATTCCAGGATAAGTTTAACATTAGATTAGAAATGATTTTCATCATTAGCTACAACAGCGTTACAAATAATTACTAACTAAATATGTCGTTAATTACCAGGTAATGTACTAATTACCTTAATTTCCATCATTACCAATTAAATATAGTATATATAACTCATTAAATAAAAAAGTAAAGATTTGTGTTATTGAAAAGGGCGTTTAGTTTTTTTAAATCTATCATTTTGTTAGAGAATTATAAGTTGAAAAAATAAATTAAAAGTCATATGTCACATTCCTGTCCGCTCCACTAGCGAGCGAGATTTTGAGATCACCGATTACACGGATTTCGTTCAGAATTTTATATCATTCGGATAAGCTGACTATGGTTGACTTTGGTAGATTTTCCATGTGTGACATGAATACAACTCAGTTTTCCCCAAACATTCTCCCCAAAGGCAACCCTCCGTTTATGCAGATAGCCATCGTTTGCTTTGCTATCAGCCTAACCACATTCTTATCCATTCTAGAAGCCAGTTATTTTCAATGTCGCGTGAATGATAGTATTAAAGATCGTATGTTTTAAGCGATGGCAGCAAATAGTACTAATTATATACAAACAATGTATAATTAGTACTATATTATATATAAACAATATTATCGAATGAATGTTGCATAGCATGGCAGCGTAACTTAACTTAATTAGTATTTGGAAAAATTCTACCAAAGATATTTTCTAATATAAGAAGTAGGGTTTCTTAATTATGTAAATTTGGTCTTCTTAAGACTGTCTTCAGAAATCTCAAGAAATAGTTTGTTTTCTGACGAATTCATCGACAGTTGTATACATTCAGATAATTAACTTTGCATGCTAATAATATTTTAGACAATTTACAGATGAGATTCGAAAATCATATTCTTTTCCACCAGCTAAAATAAATTATCTTATAAAAATTACATATTTATTATAAGTTTATAGATTCTAACCTTCTTTGGTAGCATTAACTGATTTCAAACTCCTAAGAGACTTAAAGCGAATTATCCCTTGATTTAAAGAGACCTAAGAATTTTACAGTAACTTTTATATTAAAGCAGAACTTTAACATCAAAGTACATCTTGTGCTTAGTAAATAACCACCACTTACGGTGATGAAACTTAAAGTAACGGCCAAATTCAAAACTTAAACTAAGCCTAGTAGTCGAAGGCTATAAAATTTAATTTGAAACTAAGTTGTCTTAATTTAAAACTAAGTTGTCTTATAACTTCTCATCGGCGTGACAGTTAAAAGTCGGTATCAGTAACCAAAAGCTGAAGAATTACGATCTTATCAGAACTGCCGAAACCTAGTAACGCGACCTCGAGAGTTTGAAACAACAACGTCATGCAACTCAAAAACCAAGACTTAAATACTCTCTAACTCAGTTTGTCTTCTGGTGGGGAAACCGAAAGGAGAAATGATAATTAAAAGCTGAAATTATAACTCATAATAATAACCCTACAGGCTATTTATACATAGTGCAGAGGACGTTTACATATTTTAGGAAGATTTAGGAGGCTTTTAATCGATATTTAAAGTGTAAAGAGTATTTTTTTAAATGTTCTATCCGGTAACACTTGTTCTGGATTATAAATTTGCACCTTGATTTCATTATACATTGAGAAGGTACATATGCAATACTTGTCCAGTCTTTATCTTTTCAAGGAATGCAGTAGTACCTTTTGAAGTGTGATCAATTGCTTTGTTTTCATGAAGTTTCACTCTCTGAAAGATTCTGGGATGAAGAAATGGAATTTCTCTAAATATCGAACGTGAAACTTTCTCTTTATAATACGTTGAGTTGATTTAAACTTTCTTTTCCACTACGTTTATTCTTAATATCCTACTTAAAGAGAATTCTGTAATAATCATAAACCCCTTACTGAAACTTTCTTTACATTCACGGAAATAGGTTTTTAATTTTTTTCTCTTCGTTTTTGATTATAAACAGACATTTTTCTGTTGCAAACATTTAAGCGAATTCATGCGTCATGAAGGATCACAATATATTCCCATTTATCCCATGCTAAATAATTTTCATACAGGGTTCTACAAATTGTTCTGCGTTGAGCCATTTGCCTCTCCAAAAGCTGGTGAACATTATGTGTTTTAGCCATTTTAAATTTTATACCTTGGTTTATTATTTTATTTATTGTTGTTACAGCTATATTTAAAGACTCTGCAATTGATTTCTGTGTCGGCCGTTTTTATTTCTTATTACCAACGATTTAACTTTAGGAACATTAAAGACACTACGTACCTTTTTCGGGTACTCGTCGGAAGTTTTCGTTCCACGTAGAAGTAATTATTAATCAGAAAGGTTTTTTTCTTTCCGATTAATAATGTTGCTTATTTCTCACTTAGACACATAAGCAATGCCATGCATTTTCCCAAGAAAAATTCTCTTAGAAAAGAGCAAAATTATATTCTTCAATCCACAGCTTCTTTTCATGCGACATCTTGCAAGAATAAAGTAACAGACGATATTGCTTCTTTCAAATAAAAAGCTATTGACAGAAAAGTTTGTTTTAAAACATTTTCTTTTTTAAATACTTTATCGAAATAGTTCTAAAAATGTGTAAACATCCTCAGTATGTACTACTTTACTAGCGTTTATAAGAACAGAAAACCATTATCTGTAATTATTTTTATGAAGCGATTCTTAATTATATCTATAATGAACCTACAAATTTATTTCCGATATTTTATGAAATTTCCTTTCCTTTCTTGAGAATATATACTAGTAACCAGAGATGATATTTAGCCGGTGCAACGGTTATAGTTTTCAGTTTCTTTCCTCGGTTGTCATTATTTAATTTAAAATTCCTTCTATAAGTAAAAATTAGTGAGTAAATAAAAATAGAGAAAACAGGAAATATACTTATAAATTTTAGGAAAACATACGCTGCGTGCATCAGAGTGTGATACATCTGTGCTTTACTCTGTTACAAATAATAACGCAAACTTCACGATTTTTGCGTATGGGACGTTTTTTGTTTAATTTACAACATTCTTCTATTCACATATTCAAAACTGAAATTTCGGTCGGGCTTTATCCTTCTTTTTCAGTTACATCAAAAATTTGTAACTGCTTTGGTTAAAAACAAATAGCATAAAAAGAAAAGAGAATAATCAAAAGAGTAGGGAATAAATTCCTTCCAATCTTTTAAACAAGGATGATGAAAAACAATAAAATCATATTACTACTACCAATGAAAAGCCATTAATATAATCCCTTTTATAATCCAAAATAAACAGCTCTTTAGTAATTTTAAAAATACCAGACAGTTTTGTCAAAAATAGGAAAAAAAGAAAATCTGAGAGAATTCAGATTTGAATTTGGCACCAGAGGATTTATTCAAGATTTTTACAGTCTCACTGAGCATCGTAGGTACTAGTGGGATTCATTCATGACAACACAATGTTTTTGTCTTTAGCACGTCTTTCATCCCCCTTACCTCACATACAATTCAACAGCAAAATCGTAAAATATTTTAAAAAGCATATTTTTAGAATTCCCGATAGAGTGTTAGGAATTTCCATGCATTTTTTATATACTCTATATTACGTTTTTGAAAACTGGCAGCTGGCCTAAGTGGCTAGCTGCCTAAAATAGTTATCACAGAAAAGAAAAAGTATATAATGATTTCAATGCGTTCTGTTAGTGTCATTGCATAAAAGAATTTAATATTTCTGATAAAATAACTCTTGATTTAAATGCATTTTAAATTAAATCAATCCTATTAAAAAGCACTAAAATATTTTAAGATCTGCGTTTATTCCTTTTCAATCACTTGGTTTGTTACTCAATAACAGAAAGATTTAAAGTTGAAAGTTAAATATCTTACGATTTACCGACACACGAGTGCGTGGAGATAATTCTATTTGAGGCTTATATGCTTTCTAATATTTTACAGTAAATAAATTTTTCAATAATTAGATTTAAAAGATTAATATGATGAAGAAAAAATCTAACTGAGCAATTAAAATGAATTAAGAAAATATCTAAAAAAAACAGCGTTTAATATTATTATTACTAGAGGGCAAGCCTGCCAGCTGAGCGGGATGCGGCCGCTTTATTCATGTTTCCATCCACATTGACATATGCATGCACAAGATGCTGCATACCCGTTACACATGCGGAAAATCACGAAAACACCCATGCGTTCACCGTGATTCGAAAGTTGGACCAAACTACAGTGTCCAGCGAATTTCTAGCAGGCAAGCCCGGAAGCTGAGCGGGCTGCGCCCACTTTATTTACCTATGCATCACGAGGTACCGTATACACGTTACACATGCGGAAAATTTTCCTCAAGATATTTAGAAAGAGTTTTGAATTACAAACGAAGATTTAAAAAAGAATCACAAATACATCGTTTCAAGAAAAGATTTTCGAGGTTTTGTCGATGGCGTGTATATAAAATACAAAAACGTTTCAAATTTTATTTAAATAAACTAGCAGGATTTCAGTCCAATTCTTCCTGTTTCAGCTGCACCCGAAAAAGGATTCAGTACAGTGATTAATTATTAAAAATTTCTCTGCTAATAGAGACAAGAAACCCTTTGATCACGATTAATTTAAAAGAAAAATTGTTTGAAGAATTTTAAGCTACTCCAACCGTTAAATTCTGGTTGAGAAAAAGACATAATCTGTGCAGTGAGTAATCAGCCAAGAAGAGAACACGATCTAGTTAAGTGCTCATTATTTTTTTAATAACAAAATTTGAAATAAAACCCTTAAAATATTCTTTCATACTAGTTTATACAGAAATCTGAGTATAAATAAATAATTGCATATAAATAAATGTATACCTCTTTTATTTGAAGCGTGTCTGCTGAATATTTCGTATAGTATCAATGGTAGTAATGTTCCCATCCGTTTTCAGAAGAATTCAAAGTTACAGTTAACCTGAGTTAATTCTTCATTTATCTGAGATCGCTCATAATCTGCGCAGACATAATCCTTTATCAATACTATATTTTGGATTTAAATGTTGAGTTAAATTTTTAGTTGATCAAATATACAGAATTACCCGTTATATTTGTTTTCGTTGTAAGCTTGTAGATTCATCAGGTTTTTAGAAGCAGGGGACATGAAAAATGAGCATTGTCCTCTCCAGGACTCAAACCTGGGCCTACCATTACACCACGAAGGCATACTGGAAGGCGGGAGAAAATACTTTAAAAGCTGATCAGTTTTTCCTTTGCCAGAGAAAGAGATTCTCTTCATTCCAATACAAATTGCGATTCACCCATTCTGCTTCTTTAACAATGATTACAATTCTTTTAATTTGATACACGAATGAGAAAATTAAATATCCTGGCGATATTTTTCTTCGTTGGAACAAAAACATTCGAGAATGTAAGGAAATTACTGGACAATGAAATTCTAGATTCCGGCGAGAATCTTAATAACAAAATATCCGACGTGAATACCACATAACTTCCTTGTACGGCCTATCAAATTATACACCATTTTTGCTACACTCATTTAAACTTATTTCCTCGAATGTCATTAGAGATGCATTTCTCATTCAATTAATTCCGTTCTCATTTGCGGCAAGATAAAAATATACAAAGTTTCAAAGCATGTTCATTAAAAACTTTAAACTACAGATAAACCTAAAACATCAAACACAGTTAAAAAACAGTTTTGAAAAAATTGCATAATTAAAATTAGAGTTTCTATGCCAAAACAAGAAATTCGGTCAATGGACAAGAAGATTAAATCTTCGGTGAGCAGAACTGAAAGTTAACTTTTGGTGCCGCTTGGCAAAAAATACTGAAGTTGGTGCACCAATTGATTTAATTCGCCACGTTTAAAGTTTCAAATGTCAACCTTGTTATACATACCGCCACTTTTAAAATTGATGATAATTCTACAACTATTGCATGCAGATCAACTAAAGGCATAAAACCTTAACCAGAACATAAGAACAAGGTAATTCAATCACGTTTGACGCAAAAAATGCGCAGTTTACCAACATATAAGGATAAAAATACTGATCTCGTTGAGCCGAGTAAGAGGGTGGGAATACATATATATATATATATATATATACACTCTCACTTTTTAGTTGCTGTTAATGAATAGGAGATCGGTATGTTCCCCTTGACAAGTCAATTAATCTAAGATCAATGACAATAGCTACTTTTTCAATACTTAAAAAAATTTTTCTTTTGATTTTTTTT
>KK113043.1:333126-344229 GCA_000611955.2 Stegodyphus mimosarum | reverse complement strand
TTTTTTTTTTTTTTTTTTTTTTGCAATTAAGGAATTTTTTTTACAGATTTTTATGTTTTTAAAGCAATAGAGGTTTAGAAAATGCTGATTAAAATACTGACTAAATTTTTTTCTCTCAATAATTCACAGTTTTAATTGAACTTCTGTTCGTTGGAGATAGTATATAGAAAGTTTTCTAATTATATATTATAGGTTTATTACTTTGCAGCTTTAGCGCAGGTTATCGGTATTTTAATTTACTCATAATTGTTTTAATTATAATGCCTATTGTAAGGTTTATCCTTAGTTTATTAATAGTTGTTTTTCCTACCTTATTCTAATTTCAGTTTACAGTTTCCTGCCAGAATGTAATTTCAGAAACGCAGTAAATGCAAATGAGTACTATTTAAGTCGATATTTCACCAACTTCTAGAAAGAGAGTCTGATTCCCTCACTAGCGCGCGTTTGCCTTTGGCTAATTTCTCTCTAAGTTACTACGCTCGGTCATACCTTAGGCCCTTGCTTGGCTTCGCCGATTTAATTAATACTGAGGCCAACTAGTTAAATTTCTGATAGCTTCGGCTATACCTTTCAAATAGTTTAATTAAGCTAGTTTGGTTTAGTTTAATTTATTATTACTTAAATTCAAGCCCGAGTGGAGGCTTTGCATAAAGTTTCAAGTAGGAACTGATTGTAAATATTCTGAAAAATAAAGGTGAACCCTTCCTAAGTCTTACGTCTTTTATTCACACACTTAAGCGATTATTCGCTTGTTAATGTTCATGGGGTTTTAAATTAGAACTTTAGAATTAAATAAGTAAAACCCCACAATATATATACATACACGTATCGTGCGGTGGATTGCAATGAAAGAAGAAGGTGCACAGTTATGTCTTATAACAGTCCCATAAAAAATTTCAACGTTCTACGGCTATTCTTTTTTTTTTAGTTTTGCGAGATACATAAATACGTACGTACAGATGTTACGAAAGAAAATCTCTTCTGAATCCATTCTAAATCCACTTTACAATCCATTTTGGGGAAAAGAGTCCTTTATTCTTTCCAGTACGTCCAGATGTCCAGCAAAAAAATCATTCAAATGGATTCGAGAGCGGTCAAAATGGTTATTGTTGTTGAAATATGATAACCGATATTTTTCGCGATACAGTACTACACGAATGTAAAAAGGAAACCTTAGCAATATTTAAAGACTTTGCATTAACGAACAGAAGTAAATCATTGTTTTGAATTAAAAGGCTAAGGTGTATGAAGTAAATTTATCCCCTCGACGCCAAGCTCTTTCGTGGAGAGACCTTTGAGTTTTGGAAGCCATTAAAAAAAGTGAAAATATAATTTACGTGAAATATAATTATATATATTTACGTAAAAATATAATTTCAAATATAAACCTGTTTAAGCCTTGTAAAGACATCAGGTTTTTACGAGGCAGGAGACATGAAAAATAAGCAACGCCTTCGCCGGCAATCGAACCACGGACCTGTCGGTTACGCGTCGAGCATGCAGACCACTACACTACGAAGGCATGCGAAGAAGGCGGGAGAAATACCTTACAGCATGATTGAAAGTGTACATACGTAGTTGCAGAATACACAAACATTGTGAGTATAATGTACATATTTTAATCAAAACAACGGAATTCCTTTACTTTCATATTTTTTAGAAGTAATTCTCAAAAATATGCTACTACTAAAAATTCGTTTACTTTCATACTTTTGAGAAGTAATTCTAGCTATGGTGTCAAAGTGGTTTTCATTTCTCAAGATAAGAAAGTAACGATAAGAAGATAAGAAAGTCTACTCCAAACTCGCGAACAAATTTTAGCGCAGTAAAATATGTATTTAAACGTTGTGCACGTACTTGCTTTTGAGAAAAAAATCAAATTATACGCATTCTACACCATAATTAATATATATTCTTTTTATAGAGTTCGCAACTAATTTCTTTCAACACACTGCAACTTATATAAAAGCACAGAATTTGGAAATGAATTTATAAGACGCAGATTCCAGATTCGGTAAGATTGTGATAAGCATGAAGAATAGAGAATAATTTTAATGTATATCTGAATTTTTTAAGTCAGTAGCACTTTGTTTCTTAAGATTAGCTATCGTATGAGCTTTTCCAGTTTGTTGGTTTTATAAGTATAGTTTACAATATAATTCGATGAAAATATGAAATTCGTTGGTTAAGCATCAAAAACAATTTTTTTAGTTTTCAATATAATAATAATTTTTAACGGACATTTTGATTCGCAGTACATCTTAATTTTCAGTACAGTACATCTTAATTTTTGGTAATGCGAAATGACACGTTTTGATGCTTTTAGCGTAAAAGACTTATTCATAAATAGAATACTAAGTTATAGAATCGTTAAGTTTTCTTTGAAGCAGGAAACGTGAAAAATGTACAGTGCCCTCCACGGATATGAGCACTGGACCTCTCGAATATGCGTAGGCTTCCAATTGCACCACGAAGGCGTGAGGAAAGGAGTTTAGAAAAGAACACCTTAGTAACTAGTGTAATAAAAGCAAACAAGCATGTTCCAAAGACTTGAATTCAAACTACTGCTTTAAATACCAAAAAAAAGGTCACAGAGCTAAATTTTTAGAAATAGATTTTGCTTTATACTGCAAACTGAGTATGAAAGCAATATAGCTTTATTTGTACGTATTTAAGAAAAACTACTGAAGGGGCTCATTAAGTTTTTCGAAGTGAATAATAAGTCCTCAGCACTTCACCGATTTTCAATATTTATAAATATTTTTCAGCTGTAGTTTAGGTAAACGAGACAATATTTTACATCTTATTAAAGAAACTAGAAGAGGTGTGGCTCCGTTTTATACAGTATACTGTAGTATAAAATTTAAGGACTAACAAGATTTTCACTTAGAAATTTTAAGCTGGACTGGCCTGAACGTTAAAAAGTCACTTATCAGATACTTAGGCTGATACCGATGTCATGACTACAACGACAAGGCGTAATAGCAAATACTAAACATAGTAACCCCTATCGACTTACAACACCAGAAGGAATTACATAAATCTCTACATAATTTGAATTTTACGCAATTTGTAAATTGCTTAAGTATAACTTCATGAAGAAACAGCAATATTTATAATTATTATTATATGTACGTTTATTTATTTATACAGTATTATTTTATGAATGAAATATATTGCAGCAGCAATGATTTGGATGTGAATTATAAGCGTATAAATGTATATAAAAAGTAATAAAATTGATTAGAAATAGCATAAAAGAGTCTTGTAACGAAACTTTGACTCTACAGTGCAAAAGTTGACGCTGGAACTGGATGGCTGTGAAAAGAAATGCTATTTTTGTGTAAATTACTATTCCAAATGTCATTTGAGTTTGCTTTCTTGACTTTTTTTGTAACGGCCATCTCACAGCAAATCTAGAATTGATTGTGCGATCACACGCCTTTTGTCAGCGTAGGTAATATCGTAGCTAGACATACCGGTATGGATACGATAACATTCTCGAATCAATCTGTCATATGATTCATCAATTCTGATTTTGCTGCCTCCATGCCTTACCAGACGAAAGGCCTTGACTGCTCCATTTTTTGTAAATTTTGTAACTTCTGAATTTAGCAGCTCAATCAGTGTAGCCTTTTCTTTGGAATTTTAGAATGTTTTCAGCTAATTAAAGTCATCATCGATTCTCAAAAGAAGCTCCTTAATATCACTACTATCCACATTCAATTCCGATTGCTGTGAAATCTATACACATATATCCGATTTTTGCTATAGTTTTTGTGTCATCTCAACACTTCCAGTTTGAACGTTACGACTTTTGCGCACTTACATACGTCGCATTTTAAGTAAAAGGAGAGTTGCCATGTAGAATAAGTAGCAGGGAAGTAAACGAAACACTGAAAGAGATTACTTAAAAATAAAAGAGCATCTTCTGTTGGAGAAAAATTAATCTTGAGTGGTGATACACTTCATACTTCAAATGCGATTGTCGTTATGTTCTTGTAGTAGCATGGTCCATTCTGCTTTCAGCGCCATTTTCAACTGCTAAAACGTTCCGATGCTTGTTAAAGCGTCTTCACAAAGCGAACCAAAAATACTCAATGAACCTTAAATCGGAGGAACTAGAAGGCGGATTTATTCGACCATCCTGACCATCTATTCCATATTATTACCATCCTGACCTTCCGCCAACTTATGAACAGAGAATAATTTTAATAGAGAGATGGGACGTCATCTTCTAGTCCATAAAAATGAACTCAAAATTACTGACACTTTGGAACAAAGCACGGGGTACAAAATTATGCTCCAAAAATAGCGTTCACTTTCTGCAGTATCAATTGTTTATACAGCATAATGCTTCCCAAATAAGACACTTTGACCGTTTTCGTTAATGTTCTCTTTGCAGTACTGCTTCCCAAAATTTTACCAAACCAGTTGACATTTAAAATCTCGGCTAAGAATGAATATTATTTTGCCAGCTATCAGTACCATATTCCACCAAGCTGTTATCCAGTTCTTGTGTTCTATACTTATCTGTACGTGGTGAAGCAATAGTCATGCATTTAAGGAACGTTGCATAGTGGCTGATGAGCTAATAAACCAGCTCTATGATTTCGTCTGGCCACAATAAACCACAATATCTGGTATCTCGGTTTCCAAGTTTGCAATGGATTCTGCTGTCTTATGCAGACTTTGTTGGGCTATAAGGTAATAAAGCAACCATCCTGAGAAGTTTTTTTCCATAGGATATTATCAGTAGTCCGAACAATCATACTTGCTCTTTCGAAAATGTCAATTCCAACATATTGAATAGGGTAATATCGAACTCTCAGGGCACATTATTTTGTCTTGGTGAAATCATTTAAATTCTGCCTTTATTGTTTGCATAGCGATATGCAAATCGTTGAGAGATTATTCTTATAATTCCAAAATTTGGAGAAAATTCATATTTTATGTTTTATACCTTTTTATACATCTTTGATATCATAATTTAAAAATTTAAATATGCACCAACTTTCTTGTGCAAATGTGCTATTTTGTAAATCATCGCATTTTGTTTCGTTCAGTTTTGATGTTACTAACTTTAAAATAATACCATTCCTCAAATTTTGCTCAGCATTGAAACTGCACTTAATGATTAAAGAATAATTTTGAAAGTATGCTACTGTATTTTAATTTGATTATTGACATATAAATGTAAAAATATCCTGACAGTTAACATTTACTCGTATTTTCTTGCTTTCTTTAAACTGTGCTTGTTTGCAGATGATTTCTAACAAAACTTATTTTCAAGAAGTTATGTTGTTCCATTTTCTGTTACGAGGGAAACTGAAAAGATCTTTGTTCATATAAGAGAAAAACGGCTTGTTGTCACTGCTGGTAAATCTCACCAGCTTCTAGGTTAAAATTCATATTTTAGTTGTTAATTCTGTTTAAAGTTTTTCTAAGTAGTATAGAGGTTGTTCTTCTGCTAATGGGTCTGATTTAGGCCTTGTTTTAGATTTCAAAGTTTCTTCAATTAAATAGCTCCACTAAACCCTGTTAAGACCCAATGGTGGTACAGGTAGTTCGTTCAGTCATATAAGGAAAAAAAACTTGTGTGACATTCTAAGTTAAACGTACAGTGGTTCAAAGATGGTTTTGTGAAGACTTGTCTGTCAAAAGAGTGAATATTCTCTAGCAGGCATGCTAAAATTGATGGTCGCCTGATATTTACATTAACCGTTTATCCTACACAAAGCATGATAAAATTTACCCTGCAGAAAACACGATAAAATTTGCACTACAGAAAGCATGCAAATGGTATCAAAATTCAACGCTGAAAATCATTTACAACAACTTGACTTCTGAAAGTTGAACTCACGTTTGAAAATTTAATTGCTGAATTTCTTTCTTCCAATATAGACTCAATATTTACCATTTAAAAAGTATTAGGGGGGAAGCAACAAATAACTTCTCATTTTTCAACAATTTCTTATCTATTTATAAGTATATTTATATGCTCATTATACACTCACGTTTGTGAAAATTGCAACACCAAGAAAATTATTATTCTTTATTCTTTATTATTTGTTTTTAATTCTTTATTAAAAACTCACGTGTAGTAGTAAACAAAAACACTTAAAAGAATTCAAGCACTCCAGTTAGCTACAAAAATTTTAAACTTTATTATTTCATTTGCTGCTATGCTTAGATCTATGGCAAATAAATGCCGCTTCTAGAAAATAGAAGTACTTTAATTTAACACTTATTTAACAACAACTGGAAAGCTGTTTTTTCTGTCTCACACAATGGTATGTTGAGAAATCTGTTGTACAGGTGGGAAATTTATTATAGCAAAGAATAAATCTAATGTATTGTACTCATATAAGAATTCTAATTGCTAATAATCCCATAATTATTCTAATTTTAAGACACTTAAAATTAATAATTCAATGGCAAGCAACTGTGAATATAAAGCAATCTGTCTGTGAAATAAAATGTACACGTGTTTAAATGCGAAAGATCTAAATGGAATCTAGAGGATATCTGTTGCAAAGTTTAAATAATTAAAAAACAAACAACAACAACAACAACAAAAAAATCCGAAAGGTTTCAGATTTAATATTGCGTCCAAAGGGGCGTTTTTAACGTTTTATGTTTTGCCTTTATTTATTAAATATCATGTTCTTCGCACTTAAACCATAAAATTCAGTTCAACAGCAATATCGCAAAATAATTTTAAAATGAGTATATCTTTAGAATTTCTGATACACAGTTCCGCGCGCTTTCGATAAAAAGGCTTTTTCCCCGTAGAGTGTTGCCATTGCTCGCTTTAAAATCGTTTGAGTTTCTTCATCAAAAATTCGTTAAAGTTTTACAAAATATGAAATAGATAATGAAACAAATTCCGAATTCGGGCTTCCAGATGCGCATATTCGGGTGGAAACGTACGTTATTAAAAGTTGGATGGCTCTAGGTACCGTTGTTTTATCACATACGTACATTTATGCAGATTCTTAATTATTTAATTTCTTTAAATATAATACAGGGCTGCAATATTTTGTGGCAACAGTTTGAAAAATGATTCAGACTTTTAATGTTTCCGACGCAAAATCGCAAAACGAAAGTAATAGTCCTTCACTGACTAAGATACTTTGGAGTAATAAATAATTTCAATAGAAAAATCAGATAATGAAACAAAAGACAGCTATATGTTCACGGCTCTTTTGCCCAATTTAAGACCGACGTAGTGCTTTGATAAAGCTGGACTTTGTTTGAGAGAAACTGCAATCGGTACGAAATTAGTTTATGAATATAATAAGTGTTAATTTTACTTTGCATTTATTTACTTCTATATTTATGATTATTATACTATAAAATTTACTACTGATATTGTGTAATAGAATTAGAGGTTTTACTTATACTGAGTTTTATGAAAAGTAATTTTATTAAATTTCATGAAGAGATAAGGATGAAATTAATTATCACATAGGCATACTAAGTAAAATAACTTCATAAACAATTTTGAATTAACTATTGATTAGGATTCAGCCGTTAGAAACTCGGAGATGATTATAAAAAATAAATGAATAGATTTTTGGATTTCAGAATAGATACATCTGACTTTACGAGAAATGAAGTTTCAAGTGATTATATGTAAAATTATAGCATTTTAGAATTTCATTTTTGAGCATTATAAAATTATCTAAAATTTAATTTCCGATTCAGCTATTGAAACTTACTTTGTAAACAGTTTTTAAGTCATTTTATTTTCCTGTATGTATCATTTTTAAAATAAAAGAACATTACCACCATATATCACTGCTGTTTATTAATTTTAAAGAAATAATATAGCGAATATTAACAAAGTATGCCCACTCAAATGAAAGGATGTTGCCACCAAATGTTACAGCCATGCCATGTTATAGCCATATTTTTTTAAAAAGAATACAACTAATCTAAAAAGTGTACGACAAGACTTCACACTCAATCGGAAATTGTAAACAGATGACGTTTTAATTATTTTGCAATTTCGGTCTTGAATTTTATATGAAATAAGTGCGAAGAAAATGGTGCTTAATAAATAAACTTAAAACGACGAAACAAAATTCTGTACGTCTTGTAAAGAAAACTGAACATTGATGTGAAAGAACTGCGAAAAAACTGAAATAAATAGAAATATATATGGAAAGGCACTATACCTTGAATTTTGAAAATATACTACTTTTAAAACTTTTGTGTTTTACTGATGATTTTTATGTGGCATAAGTGTTAAGAAAGCGACGATTAATAGTAAAAAAGAGAAAAAAAGTGTTGCGTTATCAGGAGTAAGTCCAGAAACAGATTGGCAAACTGCAACTTCAGCGGAAGGATTAAAAATATTTCGGTTTAGGTTGTAGTGCAACGGACATCCATTTGTTAACCATTGGTAATGTGAGTATTACCCAACTGCACTATCTATCTATAAAACTTTTAACAAACCCTTTGGTGCGAGGTTAAAATCTAAATCCTTTTCTATTGCAGGGGGAGAAACTCATGGTCCGACCCACTTTTTCGTGCGGGCCGTTAACACTCAAGCTCAACAAAGTCCGCTTCGTATTCAGGTTTAGGTTTCTCGCATTTAGAGAAGAGACACTGGCATATACTTAGAATCAAGTTATGTTACGTAGCTGATAATATTCTGACTGGTCACAAGTCAAAATTCTATCTGCAATACAGTAGAGTAAATCGCTGAGGCGGTTTGCGTCATCTGGATATCATCTATGCCTCATCTTCGGTGATGCCATGCCATCAACTGTAGTTTCCTCGTCGCTCAAGGTAAATTCTAAGACAAGTGAGACTTGAACATAGGTGGTTAGTCAGCCATCTTATTTCATGTAAATTTGCACTAATACTTCATGCTGACGCCCTGCAAAAATTGGATTTGAAACATCCGGCATAAAGTTGGCAATGATTGTATGTTAAACACGTACTATCCTGACTAGAAAGCCAATGACAGGAACTACAGCAGGTAAAGACTTGTACACTGAATTAAAATCTCTGTGGGAGAACTTACTGGAAAATATTGCTGCCTATTAACCTAAAAACTACGGGCAATAGCAAAAATGAATGTAGGAGTTGCAAGAATGTTATTTATTGACGTGTTTTTTATTGACGTGTCCTGACAGGGAGAGAAATACCTTTTAACCCTTGCAAAATTCATCAACTGAATATTTTGAGTAAAAATTTAAATGCACCAGTTGTCATCACTCCTGCAATAGAACTTATTTTTTTCTCAACTCTCGAACATTAAATCAGTGCTAGTTTACAGAATTTTTAAAAGATATGGAAAGTGAATATGGTGGTGTAATTTACATCTCAGAAGTACTCTGATTGAGTAGAAGTGATATGCTAAGTAGAGTATATAACTTAAAAAGTTTGTGGGTATGAAAGAATATCCATTATTCTAATTCAAAGAATAAGAATAGATGGGATATTTTGCCTTCCCTTCTTGTTGATATAACTCAACATCTGGAGGACTTAAATATGGAACTTCAAAAAGCCAGTTTATACATAAATTGTTTTATCAAATTAAAGCAAACGTAAACTTTGGAATAAACATCAATTGTCAAACAAGTGTCATATTAACCATACATAAAAAAGCAATTCATTTAGAAACGCAAAAATATGCCCATAAAGTACAAAAATTAATAACCGAATCTGAATCATGATTTAAAACATTTAGATCGGAAATAAAAACTATTCTCAGTTTTAATATTTTTCTCTCTATTTAATATAGACATGAAAACAGTTCCAAATGATTTACAAATGTAATTAACAGATTTACAAAACAACACAGATTTGAGAAATAAATTTCAGAATGAACACATTTAAATGTTTCATAAAAATCAAATGAATTTCGAAAACTTTAAACATTTGGTCACGTATGTGATGCAAATCTGGATAATTTTTGAAGTGTAAATGTTTGCGAGCAGTTTTTTTCCCAATAGAAATAATTAAAAACGATCGAGGGTAAATAACGTTTAGAGGTTTTGAAAAAGTGTATAACCTAAATTGAATCCACTTTAATTAGCTCAGACAAAGGGAGATTTGTTGTACCTCCAAATAAAATTAGGTTATTTGTTTCAAATTATTTCATAAAAATTGACAAATAACCAAAATTAATAACAGGCAGAATATTCCTTGCGAAGTAAACATAAAGCGCGTAATGACTATTATTGTCTAAATATAAAATCAGTGCAAAACTATGTAAAAACCAAAACTTTAATATTTTTTTCACATACCAGCTAACAGAAGAACACGTTTTCAACATTCACGAGTGATTGGGACTAATTTTTTCCCCTTCTTTTTTTATTTTTCTGCTCAGCGATGCCTTTTCAACTAGTTTGTATCTTGTGTGAATCCACCTGCTGCCGCTTCCACAAAAAGGAAATTTAATGTGGCATGAAGGAGTTAAACGGTCGTGATTCTTTAAGCAGCGCATTACCTGCCCATCACAGGCTCTTGATCACGAACACGCAGTTGCGTCATCGGTTTGTCCAACCTTCGAGGTATAATAAGTTCTCTAAACCGTACCTGTCTGGTAAAGAACTCCCGTCAGAATTATTGGCTAGCACTCAAGGTGACTTGAGTGAAACATACGATATTTGACTTTAAAGTGTTTTCTGTTTCATTCGGATTCTTAAGCATGAATGGAGAATTTTTTCTTCCAATGAGTCAAACACCCCTCACTCACAGTGACTGTTTTCGTTGTTCGCAGATCCTTTTTCTGCACTAAAGAAAGAAGTCTAGAATTTTTTGTTTCCTTAGAATTTTTTCTCCAAACCGGCGAATTTTGCATCCCCAGTTTCTCAATCTCCTAATCTTGCATTTCAGTTTCGTCATAAAGCTTCATCAACGTCCAGAAGAATTTTGCCTTTAAATGATATTATACTATTGTATGATTTTATACTGCAGCGATGCTATTATAAAGAACTAAATCGTGTAGTAATAATAAGGAGCAATATCATAATTTAAAAGTCATATGCATAACAACATCGCACGACACTAAGGCTTATAATAGTAAAATTTCTCCGGTTCCCAAACATAAATACATAAACAATATATAAATATATAATATAT
>KK113043.1:263371-327277 GCA_000611955.2 Stegodyphus mimosarum | reverse complement strand
TTCCCTATCACTAAACCACGAAGACTTTCGTTTTCTCATATATTTAGGATGCCCCCATGCCGCAAAGACATTTAGAACATCCATTCCTTTTCCGCGATTCGAACCTGGGACCCTTCGGTACGAAAGTCAGAGTAACTAAGTACTATCCCGTTGAGCAGTGAGAAATCGTATAAAATAAATAAAGTTAATGAAAAAATACATAAATTTCTACAATATATTTTTTAAATATGTAAATTTTTTATGTAAGAATTGCAGTGTAGAAAAGTATAAAGCAAGAAAACGGTAAAAAATAATCAAAGTACAAAGACCACACACCTTCACCAGAAAACATTTTTATATACAAGCTAACCATTTGCGAAATCTAAAAGAAAATTTTAATAAGAAAAGTTTAAGAAATTTCGAAAGCAAAACCCCAAATTAAAAGTTGTTACCGAATCAGCAGTACTGACATTTCCCTCTTCTTACCTAGTGGAAGAAGATCAAATAGATAATTTACTGCGGGAAATGAAGACGGGTTGAATGTTTTTAAAAGAGCTGGTTTAAGAATTAAGTATTTTTAGGCTAAATATTTAAAGAAATTCCATCAGTACATCAGCTACAGCCATTTCTGGAAATTTGTTTATATTTGTAAAATTAACAATAGTAATAATACAAAACATAAAAAAATAAAGCCATTTTCTTTTTCCCAAACGTTTTTACATATTCTTAATCTCACTGTTATCTCTAAGTTATTTATGTGCAATTACTTGTATAGAGATTATGTTGTATGCTGTATGTTATACAGAAAAATGTAACGGGGCTGATAAGCAAATTATTTTTTTAAAAGGGGACGATGCAAGAGAGAAGTTGGGAATCCCCGATATAAAATTTGAATTAAGAAAGAGAAATGAACATTAACTCAGCACAAAAATTCAGACTTCTTTAAAAGATCCAACAGGCTGCTTGAAATTAAATTCAAGTTGGTATTCTTATTTGGTTTAATATCAGTTTTTTCTATTCATTTTTCTATGAAAATTTCGTATTATGCAGGATAAAAAATTATTTTTCTGGAAGGGAAATTTCTAAAATTAAATTAATAATGAATCTTTTTTGTCTTTTTATTTAATAATTCACAAAAGCATCTGATTTTCAAAAGGGAATATTTAGTTGCGGATAAATAGTATACATTACACTTTCCATTATTTATAATAAATACCCTAACTAAATTTCGAGAGATAATTTGTAATTTGCATGCTGTATGCATTTGTAACTTGCATGTTTTGTTATTAAAGTAAAAGATATGAATTTTAATAAAATCCTGAAGAATGAGAATTAATTTTTCGATATGCACATGCAAATGAGTTATCAAGCAGATGCTTTAAATCAGAAATGACGATAAAATAATTCCAGCCTACATTTATAAACATATTCATCTCATCACAGACATTATAAACATATTTTATAAACATATTCATCTCATCACAGACAAGATCATTTGTGGCCGACCCCACACCGATCAGCAAAGCATGAGTACTTAATGATTTTCAAAGAATTTCGGAGGTCAGATCAGCCAAAAATCGGGGCCAAGAGCCATTATCAATCACAAAGTGTCAAATCTTACATAGTTTCTGTTTGTACAACCAAATCATTTTTTAAATTATTCCTCTTGCATTTTTTTTTCTTTATCGCTAACATGTATGAGAAAGTTTTAAAAATTATACAACAGAAAATCGCCTTTTCATGAGTACAAAGGAATTTTCGTAAATTTTGCTACCATTTATGCTTTATTTGTTTCAGATATTTTTTTTTATTACCCAAGGAAGTGGCACGACTGAAAGCAGTTAACGAGTTGGAATTTTTTTAACAAAATGTAAAGGCGCTTTCTAACTAAATAAAATTTTATTTACTAAATATTTATTAAAATGTACATAAACAGTAATAATAACAAAGAAAAATGGAAATTTATACTTACCTTCTGTCCAAAATCTAAACATTGGTATCGGTAAGAAATTTCTGTTGTTTACACTTTGTAATTCAGAAGTATTTATACTGAAGTATTAAATTTTCACACCGACATATTTTCAAATAATTCTAATATTTTTAGTTAACTACTAAATCACTAAATAATTTGCTTTGAACTTAATGTAAGCAAATTACGAAAACTTCTCAAGTATAACAAAAACTTGAGAACAAGTATGGTAACATAACCTCTCTTTTATATATTACATTTTTTGACGCAAATTCTCCGCAAATAATTAGAGGAAGCTAATGTGCAGTTAATTCAACGAAACCACAGACTGAATGTTTATGTGTTCGCAGACAAAATGCTCGTTTTTACTTCGCTGTGATTGATTGGTTCTCATATTAGAAAGTTTTAACAGCTAGAAGGAAAAGGTTCGGTGTGACTTTAGCAGGTAGTTTGAGAGCGTTTGACTTTCTTAATAAGAAGAAAATAATCACTACATGGACGAATCAGTTTTGAAATTTAGGAGAGTTTGTAGAGATATTAGGTTTCTTTGGAAGCAGGAAATGGGAAAAATGTGCCAAATCCTGGTGGTGAAGAATCATCATCCATCACCTTTTAGTTTGGGTGCCACTGAAGAGTCATTAGTTATTTTAAAGTAGGAGACATGAAAAATGAGCAATGCCCTCGCTGGGACTCAAACCTGGACCTCTCGATACGCGCCGAGTGTGCTATCGTTACACCACGAAGGCATGTAGGACGGGGAAAATACCTTATAAGTTCTTTCTCGAAACTGATAAGGAAGGGAATATTACCCGGATATTTTTAACATTTTCAGAACCTGGGCTATAAAATGCTGGAGAAAAGTGTGTGAGGAAATAAATGTAAAACCGTTTATTGTAAGGTAAACTATTTTGGGATTAGTCTGTAAGGGTTATTTTAATTTCCATCAGTTATCTTTCGTTTTGAAATCCTTTCCTTTAAATTCTTGTTTACCGCTTGCAACTCCCTACCAGAATGAGTTTTTAGTATCGCGTTGCGTGTAAATGAGGTCATTGTTTTCATTGAGTGAATAAAAGGGTAATTTAACCCTTCTCTGGACGTTGTTGTTTACACACTTTCAACGATAAGTCGCTACATAGTTCAATAATTTCCAGTATGTTCATTATAGATAAAGTAGTCAGGAACATTACAAGTTTAACTGCATTTTTAAAATTTATATTACGCAACGATTTCTGTTAATATCTTATATATTTTCACTACTCAAAAACAGAAGTAATAGAAAGAAATGAAAGTAATGGAAGTTTTAATAAACTGAAAGAAAATGTTTTAATGACTAATAAATTAAATACAAGCCAAACACTTCAAACCTACAAGCCAAGCTTGATTAAATACAAGCCAAACAATCATAAACTTGTTAAAAAGGTTGAATAAAGTATTGAGTTATGAAACCAAATAAGTTTCCCGAGCTCCAGCTTTCTTAAATTTGCTAAACACTTTTATTGTAATCAAATATTAAATTTGTTTGTAAAAAAATTCCGCTTATTAAATACAATGGTTAATAAAATCAGTTTCCTATTACGTTCAAATATCCAAGAATGAAACGAACATATACTAATCAATAGAAAAACCTTCATTTATTAAATTCATCTCCGCCGCTTGTAAAGCTCTTGAAATTCAGAGCCAGAATTCCTCTGATTCTTCCGATTCTTCAAGGCCCAAATACCTTATTAATACTTACAAATAGCTGCAATTTAACCATTTAACTTCTTAAGTCCGTGACTTATTTATCGTGTGTATGTAGTATGCTTCAATAAAAAGGGTTTGGCAGAAATTTCGGCCACTGTCGGCTTACTCTTTGCAAAGCTCTTTCTCCGAATTGCATCTTAACAGAAGCAGAATTTATTTATCTTCAAGTTAACGAAACAAATGTAAATCTTCAAAGTCTTTCTAAATGAGTGAATACTCCTTTTCAAGCGACAGCTGGTAGGAGGTGTAAGTGAAACATCTGCATCCCATCTTTTAAGATTTCAAACTTCAAAATCTTCCTGTTGGAATACACAAATTATGTTCATAGGGAGTTCTCAGAAAACTTTATGAAATGTTTCCTAGTACTATCTTTGAATGGAAAAGGAGTGGTCTATACGCTGAAAAATAAAAAAGCATGAGACATGTCTGTAATTTTTTATGAAGAGAAACGTGGGATCAATGGACAAAGGACAATTTTTTGCTGTTTAGAAAGATGAGGTTTAAAACTGAACAATTCACTGAAAGGGGATTTTTTTTAATGTGCTGTGTGCTTAACTTGTAACATGCCGAAATGCTTGAGTAAAAAGGCTTACGCTTGAAAAAATAAAGGATAAATTAATAAAAGATTGGGATGCTTTTGGTAAATGCAGCCACAAAGAAACCTCAGAAAACTTGGGAATTTTTAAAATAGTATTGTGTATGTACTTAGATATGGTAAATTATGCAAATAATGAAATAATAATATAATAGTAAAAATACGAAAATATCTTAAGGAATCGCAAAAAAACGAAGAAAAATCAACAGGCGTTTAAACTACTTTTTAAGAATTGCTTTTCTAGCTAAGAGATTAAAAAATATTCCTATTTCTATAGCACTTTTGATCAGAAAAGCTGTAGAATTCTCTGAAGTGTCAAAAAACTTTATGCTAACTGATGGATAGATGGATCTCAGAAGTCAAATGGATTATTTAAACTACAGTAAAAATATTCGAAGTTTATCTGCC
Source organism: Stegodyphus mimosarum (assembly GCA_000611955.2). NCBI lineage: Eukaryota > Metazoa > Arthropoda > Arachnida > Araneae > Eresidae > Stegodyphus > Stegodyphus mimosarum. Next base: position 322,583 of record KK113043.1, on the reverse strand, counting down.
TACAGGAAGGGATGTTTTAGTGAAGAATTTTATAAAAGAAATCGCTCGTATTCACGGTATATATTGTAAGGTTTATCCTAATTTTATTAACAATTATTTTAAGTTATGCTTCTTTCCTATCGATTCTAATTTCAGCTTAAATTTCCTACCAGAATGTAATTTCAAAAACGCAGTTAATGCAGATGAGTAAAAATACTATTTAAGTCGACCTTTCACCGACTTCGAGAGAGATGGAGTCTGATTCCCTGACTAGCGCGCGTTTGCCTTTTGGCTACGTTCTCTCTGAGCTACTACGCTCGGCCATACTTTAGGGCCTTGCTTGTCTTCGCCGATTTAATTATTATTTAGGGGCCAACTACTTAGAATTCTGATTGCTTCGGCTATACCTTTCAGTTAGCTTTAGTTACGCTTACTTAAGTTTAATTTCATAATCATTTAAGTTCGAGCCCAAGTGGAGGCTTTGTGTACGTTCCGAGGGAGAAACTTATTGTATTTATCCTGAGACATAAAGGGTAGTTAACCCTTCTTAAGTCTTACGTGTTTATTCACACACTTATGCGATTATTCGCTTGTTAGTGTTCTTGGGGTTCTAAGATTGAACATTGGATTAAATAGTAAAACCCTACAACATGAAGAAAATCGTGAGAACTCTCACATAGGCAGCCCTTTCTCCAAGATTAATGACTGGTATTACATAATGGCTGGTATTCAGATTATATGTGATAAATACTGGGAAACTACTAGGCAGGCAGCTAGCCTGCCAGAATTTGTATTTGGATCAAAGTACCAGTGTCCAGTAATTTTACTGCTCATTCGCTGGCAGCCATCGAACTACCAGCGTTTTGACGTTATTACTGAAGGCTTTTGCAAAGAAAATAATAATGCACTTAATCAGAAACTGCACAGTGGGAAGCAGGTTTTCATGTGGTTGATAACTCATTAAAAGCCATTTCACTTGGGCCTTCAAAGGAATACAAGGCATGCGAACTTGTAACACAAAACGAAAGCGTCTGTTTGGCAGAAAATTAGGAGAACGAAATTTATGTTTAAAAGTGAAACTTCTGCTGATTTTAAGAAACTGAATGGAACAGTTGAAATGTTATTCATTTCATATGATGCAACATTTAGAAGGATAGCATTGGTTAACAAAAAACAAAACCTTTCTGTGTTTGAAACGAGTCAATAATTTAACTCTAACAGATCATAGAAACAAGAGGTCATGGATTACAAGTAACATTCTATACTGATTTTTTTAAATGGGAAAGTGAACAGAAAAACATAAATAGGTTTTTACCGTTATCCTCTGAACTCGTCCGGAGAAACATTTAATTAAAGCATTTCGAAGCAGAAAACTAGGTTGGTATCGTTGCTGGTGACCATGCCTATTACAATCAATACACAGATAACATTGTCTCTCGAAACACAGCTAAAAATTGCTTTTCAAAATGTCACTTTTATTTAATTAAAACTCCAGGTGAATTGCAAGCTAACAACCAAAGTCTCAGACACCAATGAGAGAAGTAAGAAAGATTCATACGCTTAAAATGGGTTGCAATAAAGGATGGTACTGAGAAAATATGCTGAAATAATGACTGCGCTATAAGAGTGTTAAAAGAAACTGCAGAAACAAACTGATAGTCAGAAGTGACTAAAAGGGGAGAAAGGTAGGAGGATGGTATAAAGGGCCAAATGCAGAGAGGCGTCATAGCAAATAAACAAGATTATTTGAGAACATCAAAATCATCACGTGTGAGATTAAGTAATGTTATTTGAATATAGAAAAGTATACAGAAACTATCTTCCTAATATAAAGAAGGATTTCTTGAGGCCTTTCTAAGGGAAACTGACTCGCATTCGTGTTGCATATAGGAAAAACTACGAAAACCTCCATACATTCAGCTAATTCACGTGGTTTCGCAGCTGTATCGAATTACAACTCTGCTGTCCTTGTAGAAACATTAGGATTTTTTGAAGCAAGAGTATATGAAAAATGTGCAATGTCCTCGCCAGGACTCGAACCACGGAACTCTCGAATACGATTCGAGTGTGCTACCGTTACACAACGATGGCATGCAGAAAGGAGTGAGCGAGTGACGGAGGACGTGGGCACCATCCCTCTACCGTTACGGTTAACTGGTATGAGCACCACGCCCGCCCTTATCTAGAATGACATAATTAGGTACTTAGGTTATCGCTACCTATTCAGACTTGCATAGTACATATTGCCATACTCTGACCTGCATGACTATTACACATGCCGTACCATATTCGGACTTGATTATTCATACTTGCATGGTGCATTTACATTCATATTGCATGGTACATATTTCACACATTTCATATTACAAATTACATTTACAAGGAAATTGAATATTACTTATGTTTAAGGTTCCTTGCATCCATAAGGTTCAATATTTACGTTAATTATACATGATTAGATACTTAGGTTAACTCTATGCATTCATTATTATTTACAGACTTGCATGGTACATATTACACACAGAGAGATTGATTAATACTTATGTTAAAGGTACTTTACATCTTAGGTATTTAGGTTAACACATAGTTTAACACTACGCATTCATTATTGTTTACAGGTTTGCATGGTGCATATTATACACATTACATAGTACAGCTTATATTTACTGAGAAGACTTGCATTGTACATAGTTCACACATTACATAATACAGATTACATTTCTAAGAATTTAATTATTAATTAATACTTGCATGGTACATATCATACACATTTCATAGTGCAGTTTACATTTACTGAGAGATTGATTAATACTTTTGTTTAGGGTACTTAATATTTGTGTTTAAGGTACTTTACACCTGTTTGGTTCAATTCTTACTATAAGTATGTATAGTTGGGTGCTTAGGTTAACACATAGGTTGGCTTTACGCATTAATTATTATTTACAGTTTGCATAGTACATATTACACACATTGGTACATATTACACACATTAAATAGTGCATGCTAATTAATTAGCATGGTGTATATTATACACATTAAATAGTACTGTGAATATTGACATGGTACATATTACACACAATTACTGAGACATGGGGTACATTGGCATGGTACATATTACACACATTTACAATTTACAGTTACAAAAAATACAATTGCTGAGAATATTAGCATGTTGCTTATTACAATAATATTAACATGGTACATGTTGCACACATTAAATAGTACAGATTACAATTACTGAGAAATTTAATAGTACTTATTTCCGTTATGTTCAGACTTGCATAGTACCTATTACCATATTCTGACTTGTATGACTATTATATGTTCTATACCCTATTCAAACTTGCTTGATGCATATACATTCATATTGCATGGTACATATTCTCACACGTTACATACTATATATTGCATTTACTCAGAAATTGTTTTTATTTATGTTTAAGGTACGTTGCATCCGCAAGGTTCAATATTTTAATATTAATTAAACATAATTATGCATTCATTATTGTTTACAGACTTGCATGGTACATAGTACACACATTACATAATATTGATTACATTTACTAAGAAGTTAATTAATAGTTAATGATATTAATTAATACTTGCATGGTGCATATTACTTACTTATTATAGTACAGTTTACATTTATTGAGAGATTGATGAATACTTGTCTTTAAAGTACTTAATACGTTCGGACTTACAAATCCAGGCTTGTATGATACATAAATATTCATATTGCATGGTACATATTTTACACATTACATACACTACATATTGCGTTTACTGGGAAATTGAATATAACTTATGTTTAAGGTACGTTGCATCCGTTGAGTTCATGTTTACGTAATCATACTTAATTAGGTACTTAGGTTAACATTATGCATTCATTATTATTTACAGACTTGCATGATAGATAGTACATACATTACATAATACTGATTACATTTACGAAGAAGTTCATTAATAGTTAATAATATTAATTAATACTTGCATACATATTACACACATTTCATAGTACATTTAACATTTAGTGAGAGATTGAATAGTGCTTAAGTTTAAGTACTGAGAGTGTTAGCATGGTACATATTACACACAATTACTGAGACATGGTACATATTACACACATTTACAGATTACAATTACTTAGAATATTAGCATGGTACATATTACACACAATTACTGAGACATGGTACATATTACACACATTTACATATTACAATTACTTAGAATATTAGAATCGTACATATTACACGCATTTACAGTTTACAATTACTTAATATATTAGCATTGTACATATTATAATAATATTAGCATGGTACATATTACTAATATATTAGCATTGTACATATTATAATAATATTAGCATGGTACATATTACTACAATATTAGCATGGTACATATTACACACATTAAATAGTACAGTTCACAATTACTGAGAAATTGAATAAATATAATAATCAGATATGTGATTAATAGGCATACTATATGCATAACTTTGTGATTCATATGCAGTAGTCATTATGCTGCTTGACACCATAAGTTACATTAAGCAGTTTGACACAATTCTGTGCCAAGTGTCATTAGCTTTGACATGACGGCAGTGATTTGGCGTATTGTTGGCTTATGCTTAACGAGGAACCTGCAAAAGGCCTGCCTATCCGTTATAGGAATGGCAATATGGTGGTCCTCTGTAAGGGGACATGCAGTGATGTAATGGTCTGTTATGCCCTCTTCACCACAGATGCATTCGTCAGTGCTGGTGATAGCGTGTCGATGATAGTACTGTGGGAAGGGGCCATGACAGGTCATGTAACGTACCAAGAGGGGACTGGCGATAAGTCTTTGTAAATCTACTTTTGGCTTGAATGCCGGTCAAGCTGTTCGTCCACTCCTGCTGCCATTTATTGCAAACAATTTGTCGTAAGCTCTTTTTTTAGATAAGAGGTAGGCCATGGGATCTGTACTGCACTAATGTTGTTCCCAGTGGCGGCGTCTTTTGCCAGGCCGTCTGCAAGTTCATTGCCATAAATACCTGTGTGCGCTTTAATCCATTTTATGACGTAATGATTGTGAGCATTTTCACGTAGACTTTTTTGAATGCCTCATGCAGAAAGGAGGGAGAAAATACCCGACTGAGGATTAGAGGACTTCTCCAAATCCTGTGCTGGAGAATCATCATCCACCACCTTTTAGTTCGGGCCCCACTTGTAGAGACTTCTTGTGTGTTTTGGAATCATAAACTGGTGGACTCTACTAAAAGACGAGGTAGTGAGGTCTTGAAAGAAGAGATGACTGCAGAAGAAGGTTTTAATAACCTTTTTATTTTAACTAAACTGAACAAAAACGCCCTCACTCGATACTCACAATTTAACCATTACTTGTGGCTAAGTAACTTGAATAGAAAATATAATGTACATTCACAATAAAGTAAGGATTAGCTACGCGACTGGCTCCTCCTTTATCACACCCGCTAAATCGGCTGCACACAGCAAAGCCGAGCCTAGAATATTAATATAATCTAAAGAAAGTGGCTACCACCAACTATTCACTACAAGGTTACTGAATCAACCACGTGGAATAAATTCAGAACTAACTCTTCTACAGCGAACTCTTAAAACTGCTGCTTAAATAGTGTTTTCAACTAACTTACATTTGCATTTACATCATTAAATTTACATACTGGCAGGAAAACGAAACAAGAAGGGAAATGAAAGTTTCTTAAACTAAAAATAATTGGTTAGAACAAAAAAAGTCCTTACATCTTAACCATTCGATTATTGATTGAGTCATATTTTCTGAAACATTCCATCATTATTTCGCTATTTTTGATTTATAGGGAAGAACGCCGAAAATGTTTTTCGAAAGCACGTGGTACAATAAGATTGGCATTGCTGACGATGAAGGTGATACCGAAGGAAGTAAGGACGTGACAGATTCTCAATCAAATCTAGAAAAGTAATGTAAATTCGCAGAAAAGCTCTGAATCGAAAGATAGTAATCAGAAATGCCTCCAGCTGTATTCTGAAATGCATACTAGTAATACATTTCAGAAGAGGATCGAAAGTCTGCTGATAAAAAGTACGGAAAAGCACAAATAGATCAATTCATCGCAGAAGATTAAATTCTAACAGGTGCATAAAGTCTTGTAAGAAATTAAAAACTTAATTTTAAGAAATTTCTAAACTACGTTTAATTAATGTTAAACATATGTTAAACTCAAGTGCTTCGTGAATTCAAGTACAGACAGTGATGGTTTGGAACAGAAGTGATTTTAGTGAGCGGTGAATCGTGTAGTTGTAGTTTCCAGTCACTATAGTATGTAATTAGAAATCCACGTAGATTATTTACGAAAAACAAATTGTCTCTCTATTCTGCCAGCTTTTAAAAATATTGGTACTTTCCTTACTTCAGTAAACCACATTTGATGCTGAACGGATACATACACGTGTGCAAGATACAGCATCGGGTCAGAATTGGGTATTTGTGCTTGTCATATGTACACTGCACAAAAAAGGGGGGCAGTTTTGTATCCCCCCTTTCTACTGTGCCCATTGAGGAAATTCAAATTGCGTTTTTCATGTGTCGAAAGCGCGACTTAGGATATATATTAGATTTATATACAACATTGTTCTAATGCTAGTGGTTGTGGTTAGTTGTGATGATTTTGACATAAAATCGGGCTTTTTCTGAAATGGCATGCCAATTTTTTTTTCATATTTTGATTTTACGACTTAAATAATGCCTAAATATTAAATTTTATAAAAGTTAGTGCGAAATTTACGGAGACATTTAAAAATTTATCTTGGGGCATTTCTTTCAGTTTGCGCAAAAAATAATTTACTTGGCGAACTTCCTAATTTATAGCAACGTATTTTTCTTTCATTTTTTTCATTGCACACGAGTGAAAAAAAAGGTCACTTTCATTACTTTCAAATAATTTTTACAAAGCGCATAAACCACATTTGGAGTTATTATCGCTTGTAACGAATATACCAAATTTCAAAACGCGCCAATGTGTAAGTTCAGGTATATCTTAGGAAATTTTAAATAAAAAATTCTAATTTTTGACAGGTGAGCCTAAAAATACATCTACTTGTTGATGATGTTAAAAAATGATGTTAAAAGTTTTATAGGTTATAACACAAAAATATTTTAGAAAAATTTATAAAAATTATTTAAAAATTCAAATTTTAAAAATAAATCATAAAAAATGGGCGATTTATATTTGGATTAAGCCTAAATTTCGAATTCTGGAAGAAAGAATCAAGTAAGTTTAATAAAAAAAGAGATATTAATAAATATATATCAAATTCAATGAACATTGAGAAGCTAAAATTTTGAGAGCTAATTTTTTAAAAACTACTCGTGCGATTTTTACAACACTTTTCGGTTTGTCATAATTTGAGTCGTAGAATCGAAATATGGAAAAAATTGGCATGTCATTCAAAAAAAGTCCTATATTGTACCTATGTTAGAACAATGCTATATATAAATCTAATACATATCCTAAGTCGCGCTTTCAAGACATGAAAAACGGAGCTTAAATTTCGTCAATCGGCCCAGTAGAACAAGAGACATGAAACTATCGCCCCCTTTTTTTTCGCAGTGTACGAGAAGGAGGGATGTATAAAATATGACGTTCCAAAAACCCTCTTCTGAGATACATGAATTAAAAATATTAATACGAGATTCTCGAGCACCTTCCTTAGGACTTTGAGATCACTGGAACTATCCTTGAGAACTGCAGATGTTCCTGATAATATATGACACAGAACCTGTGCTGTATGCCTTTTCAGTTTCCTATATTTTACCTTAGCATACAATTTTTAATGGGAAGTAATTTGTTATAAAAGTAATACTGTAGCTTCTGATGAATTCATGCATCACTAGAAGATTTTAGAAAGAGGAAGTCCTAGATATGATTATTACTACCTACATATAATAAGACGAATGCAAGCTCAAAAAAATTTCCTAATTATGTATTTCAAGAACTACGCATTCTATAATCATCTCTAATTTCAGAGCACATTAGGAAACGCCGAGGCAAAACTTCAAGGCAAACTTGAATTTACCTACTTTAATGGTATAAAAATTATCACATAAAATTTGAAATTATTGACCAAGCTCCAATTTTCTCCTTTTCTGCACTATAACTTTCTGAACGAGAAGTAAGTAATTATCTTACAGTTATAATGATGACTTAAATGTGATTAGATTAAACAAAGGTTTTGAGTCACTTTCGGATAAAAATAATCCGATCAAGATTAATTAAAATGAAAGCTAAAGATTCTTCAAGAAAAATTAAAATCTTTACATCTTCATTAAGAAATTGATTTTGTTGCGTAACTGATCTGGGGGCTTGATTCATCCGAATATACTTTAAGAAATAACCCACCGAATAATTTTAAGATAGGTGCCATAATTTCACTAACACCACAGATTTTAAAGTTTATTTTATATAAATTTTTCATAACTGAAATTAAGAGCTATTAGATTGTCTCTAGTATGTTATAAACTTCTTCCAAGTGTTCTAAACTGCTCAAAAATAGATGCGAATTGTTGGTTTACTATCGCAGTTATTCTGCAAGAAATACACATTTAAGTGTTAATGCAGGTTAGTATGATTCTACTTAAAAATGCTTTTATCACAATTTATTTTTCCACACTTTATAAGGTATTTCTCCCGCCTTCTTAGCATGCCTTCGTGGTGTACTGGTCAGCACATTCGGCGCGTATTCGAGAGGTCCGTGGTTCGAGTTCCGTCAAGGACATTTACCTTTTTTCATCACCTGCTTCAAAAAAAAAAATCCTAATGTCTCTGAAACTTCATTAGAATCGTAAAACGAAAACGAAAGAAATAATTGTTTGATTTTTAGATCGCAACATTGCGACGCAATATGCTCAAACATTGCGAAAGATATCTCTACATATAATAAAACAAAGAGTCTGTGTGTGTGTGTGTGTGTGTGTGTGTGTGTGTGTGTCTTTCGTTCGTGTTGCGAGTAAGCTAATAGACCCAGGGCCACGAAATTTGGTACATAGGTGTATCTACACAAAAGCCAGTGCACCTCGAAGCGATTTTTTCGAAATTCGAATTAGAATTTTTTTTATTTTATGTTTTGTGACCAAATCGCGTCATTTTGAGACATAATGGGCTACAGGAAAGCGAGATATTACTCTATACATTTCATTTTTACATCGTCGGGAAGCGTAGACACTTAGCTATTTTACGAACTTAAAATAAATTTCGTATTTCAATAAATCGATTAAATACGAATTTATTTAGGAAGGTGAGCTTAACACCTTTTCAGCGGAATTTTTTTTAAAAAAACTTATTTTAAAAAATGTGCTGTTTATTTTCCTTTGATTTTTGGACACGTTGAACTTTAATCCTTTTGACTCCTTTTAAAAAAAGAATTTTGGAAAAATAATAATATTTTGTATTTTTTTAAAATTTTTTAAATGAAGCTTCCGAATACACTTCTCACATCTCAGATATTTTAAAATGTAGTTTTGGCAACAATTTTCCTTTCTTATTGTTGTTGATAGATTTTTGATGAAATTGCATCATTTTGAATAGTTTCATTCTTTTAAAAATTTCGGTTTGGCAACAATTTTTCATCGTATTTCTTATGTTACTGTTTTTAAGAGACTGAAAAGTTTAAGAAATTAAAAAGTTGTTTCTTTTTGCAACGGTAAACTGTTTAATTACTTTATTAGGATAATTAACATTTGTATCGAGGGATATTGCTTATTTCATTGTGATATTATGTTTTAATTATATATAATTTTAATTATAAAAAAATTTTGCATGATATTTTTTAATCTGTTTAAGTTCTTAATCTGTTTATACCATTTGAGTTCTTAAGATTTTGCAAAGGGAAGTTGGTTAATTTATTTATTAGGATAATTAATATTTGTATAAAGGGATATTGCTTATTTCGTTGTATGCTTTTTATATGTAATGCATTTTTAACTGAATTTTTTTCCGTTGTTGTTTGTTTCTTTTTCGATAAAATTGTTCTGCAGAGTAAAATTCTGTGCAGTTTTTAAATTTAATGTTTGTTCTCTTTAGGCATTTTTCTGGTACACTTAAAAGCCAGACGAAGGCTGGCCGCGCAGCGGCTAGTTGTTAATAAAATAATAACGAAGTAACTTGAAAGTGTTTTTTTTTTCCTTGAACCGTTTTGAACATATTTTTTTCTGTGTTATCTGTTGATTACATAAGTAATTTTTATAAACTTTTATTTAGCTCTTGGTGTTTGTGGCAGTAGTCAAAAGATTGTCAGCGATATTTGAGCAACTTCCTGATAAGCTACCGAGTTTAAATTTTATAGAAACACTGTTTATGGACAAAATAATGTGGTGAAGTAAATTTTTCAAAATTTGATTTAGAGTTTTTGAATTTAATGTTATTTCAATTGTCTCTCAAACATATGGATCACAAAAAAAGGGTTTAAACAAAATTTGTACAAAATCTTTTACGTAATTTCTGATTTCTTCACAAATTTCTTAAAGTTGTTTAGTTTTTGGGATACTGAAAGTATATTATTTCAAATTTTCAGCATTTAAAAATATGTTATTGACAAAGTTTTGAAATTTTCACAGATTGTAAAATAAAATACCCCTTCCAAAACAAGAATGATAACGTTATTAATCGGACAATTTTATATATTTTATATAACCGAAACTTTCTGTTGCTAAAATGAGTTATTGTTTAGGGATACTGAAAGTATATTATTTCAAATTTTCAGCATTTAAAAATATGTTATTGACAAAGTTTTGAAATTTTCACAGATTGTAAAATAAAATACCCCTTCCAAAACAAGAATGATAACGTTATTAATCGGACAATTTTATATATTTTATACAACCGAAACTTTCTGTTGCTAAAATGAGTTATTGTTTATAAATAGTATAAACCGTTCGATAGACTCACCAGCGGCTGAGACTTAAAGTCGCTGAAAATTGATAGTTCGACCCCTTTCAAATCCAGATGAATGGGATGCTTGTATGGGCATTTTCCTGATTTTCCTTTTGTGTAACGTTGGTACGAGTCAGTTTGCCTTACAAGGTTCTCCCCGAAAGCATGCTGTCTTAAACAAAAAGCCCTCGCGGGCTTTGTCATGTAGAGACATTAGATTATTTCGAAACAGGAGACATTAAAAATGAGCAACGCCTTCGCCGGGGCTCGAACCACGAACCTCTGGAATACGCGCCCAGCGTGCTGACCACTACACCACGAAGGCATGCGAAGAAGGTGGGAGAAACACCTTATATCCTCCCCCTTTTAAAGGACAACTGGAGTTCAGGGGACCCAATCGCAAAATCCCGGTGGTGGAGAATCATCATCCACCACCTATTTAGTTCGGGGGCCAGTGTAGAGACATTATTTTATTCCGAAGCAGGAGACATGAAAAATGAGCAACGCCTTCGCCGGGGCTTTAACCACGGACCCCTGGAATACACGCCTAGCGTTCTGACCACTACACCACGAAGGCATGCGAAGAAGGGTGTAGAAATACCTTATACTCATAGGAAAAAGAAATAATAACCTACTTGTTCGACAACGTCATTTATAGAAAATTCAATACCTGAAATTATAACGCTCCTTTTAGACTGCCGTAGTGTAACACTGTTCCATTTAAGTCATCACAATGTACAGTTAAACAGATGATGGTCTCTCTCTCTCTCTCTGTAAATATGTATGTACTAGCGTATAGAATATGCAAGATAATTTTCCATTTATTGAGTCTTGTGTGAAAATATTTTACTACGGGGAATTTTTCATCGTGCATCTATAAGAAAAATTCGAGGAAATATCGTAATGATTCTTTTTAAATTATTTCTTTTTCCATTCTTTTGCGTTAACGGGGTACCAGTTGCCGAATGTGCAGCAGCAGTCTGTGTATATCGTGTCATAAAAAGTTTTGCAGTGATTATATATGTAATGTTTAATCTGCGTAATGCCAAAGCTGTGCGCGATGTCCCAATTTGAATAATTTTCTGATATTTTTTAAGAGAAAATAGATCTCTGTGTACATGGAGAGAACAACGGTTTCCTTCTTGCCCTGTACATAGTGGTCTTATACGTAATGTATATAATGAATGCACTCACAGCCTTGGCATTGTGCATAACAAACACTATACATTCATTACATATAGCTATTCGTTTCATAAAAAAGTCATTCTTTATTTATTAATAGTTTTTCTGCCATTTAGTTAGATTTCGCTCCAGCGTTTATGTGTGCATTACATGGCACCTCTTTAAAAGTGAAGTACCTTCTTTCTTTCTTTTTTTTTGGTGTGTGTATCTATAAATGCATTGCAACAAATCATCATAAGTTTAGCTCTTTATTATGGTTCAAGGGTGAGCTTTAAACCAATTGAGCGTCGATCAACTTATAATGTAATACAATAACCATGTGTGCATTTTTAGTTTTATATTAATTTTAATCGTGATTTACTATCAAAGTATCTATTAAATTTTTGCTGCTAAAGAATAAATCTGTGTTCTCGGAAGGAGGGGAGAATACTCGAATTTCTCATATTGAAAATGTGAATAAAATCTACTTTGAACAGTACCTACTTTGGGGAAAAGTTATTTATTTGTCTATCTACACGAATAGAGTTAGGCGGGAAAAACCCATTTAAACCAACCCGTATCCAAGGCGGGGCCAAAACCGCACTGACCGAGCAAGAGCTCAGTCCCCCCTTTTTTCCGCTCTTAACGCACACGAGCAGACGATCAAGCAAAAAATAAACAAATAGTTAAAGAAGTAAAAAAGATCGTCCAGTTTTTTCCCACGCCACCCCTGCTTGCCCACCTTGAAGGCTAAAAAGTCCCGCCTAGTACACCCTCTACTGGAGGCTAGTCCGACGCTACAAAAAAAATCGACGAATCAATACGCAGACGATTCTGCATTCTCTCCTCCTACTGGAGAAATAAAGAACTAAACAGCAGACGATGAAATGAGCTTCGAAGAGTTGGAGTTGTTTCACAAAAAAAATTTTTTATTTGTTTTTGTGTGTATGTGTTTTTCTTTTCTTTCGTCCCAGTGATGCTGTTATTGCTCAGAAGCACCTGCTGAATATTTCATGCATGTTGGTGCATGGCTAACACTACGGACTTAGCCTTGAGTGAGAGTTAGTGTGAATTGGTGAGAGGTTGAAAAGTGAAAAGCGCGTGAAAGTGAGGCAGTGCGTGCGGTGGGGTAAAAAAAAGAAAAAGGAGTGCTTGGAAGTGAAACCATGATCGCCTTGCAGGTGAGTACCACGTGGTTTTGCTGGTACATTTTGCAATTTGGTTTTAAATTGTATTTCATTATTATACCGTTAGTTGTGTATGCCTTTTCATCGATGTAAAGAATTTTTCTCATTCTTTCTTTCATGGACTTGGGATATTGCCATAACACGATTAATTAATTTTCAAATAGAACTCGTCGATTTAGAATCAATGCGAAATTAATGAGAAAATCACGGTTGCCGATATTATTAAAAAATTAAAATTCGTTGCATGGCAAGTAATAGCAAAACGAAAAAATATATGTCAAAAGGGTTTCTTTATAAAAATGAACGAAGCATCACAGGTTATACATAGACTGTATTGCCTCTAATATAAGCGATTTTGCTCCTTTAAAATATTCTTCTACGCATTACGCCTGTCTTATATGAGTAATTCAAATTTAAAAAAAAATTACGTTTTAATATAATTTATCATTTATCACTCATTTCTAATTTAAAAAATAGTTATTTTATTATACTTCAGAATATATTAGACAATTCCTTATTTTTCAATTGTAGAATGCCTTCAAGATAGTCGTCTTACATATGCGACTCGTTTCAAGCCTTTTTCTTTGCAGAGTACTTTAAAAAATTCAAAGCCCTTTTATTTCTAAATCTTGTCTTATATTCGGGACAAAAGAATAAAAGTGAGTAGTTCTGAATATTTATTTTTAATAGTTACCGTTGTGAGACCAAGTTATTAGCAAAACCCATTTTTCGTTCGAAAGTATTTTAAACTCAAGATCATGTTATTTCTAAGACTGTCTTATGTTTAGGCCAAAATAGTGATTATTAAAAACAAACATTTTTAATATTAGAAAGAATACTAATCATACATCTCGTTATTCTTCTTGTATCGTTCCAATTATCCGTTAGATTATTAGATTGCTTAATAAGATATTATTTTATAAAGTTTGTAAAAGGTAAATAAATAAAAAATTTGAAAACAAAAAGATATAATGAAAAGAATTCACTCTTTACTATCATAAAATTGGTGAAGTAAAGCATAAAATCGAGGGGAAAGCATATGTACACCAAGCAATGGCAAGTTATAGCATTATGAAAATATATGAATTATTAAGAGCTTACCTTGCAAAATAGTGTTATTTTAAAGGGAAATTTATATGTGTCTTCACAAAAAAGCTTAGAAGTTAAATATATTTCATACGTTTTACAAGCAAAGGCGAATAACTGAGTTACATTTTGAAAAAGCATTTTAACCCGATTCTCGATTGTAGCTCATATTTGTGAACAGATAAAATTCAGTTTTAACTAGCACTATATAATCGACTTAATGGCTTATTATAATGGCTTAAATTTAATAACGACTTAGGTAATATTTGCCAAATCACTGAAACAAATTATTTCTGTTCATTGAGTTGGATGATTTGCAATCTTCCTGAAAATAATTAATTTTCATTTAATTGCAAACAACAGCAGCAAGAAGGACTCAGAAACTACGTCAAGAAATTTGAAAGCATTTCTCCTGTAATATATCCTGAAAACTTCCTCAGAATTTTAGTAAAATCTAATTAGAAAATCCGATTAATTATTTCTTGAAGCATGCCCTTTTATGTTGAAAACTCACTGAGTATATGTGTAACACTATCTTTGTACTAGAAAAGTCCATAGTATACATAATTTAAAATCTCAATTAAATCAAAGTCGTCTTTTTATTGTAGCTTTGTTTGTTTTCCTAAGATTTTCTACCTTATTCCAGACATAAGGACAAGACTTGATTTATGTTTAACCCTCAAAATACAACTTTTTTGTTTTTTACAATAAATGAGTTCTAATTGAAAGATTATAAGTGATAGAGTTCACATTATGTTTTACTAATCAATCAAAAAAGAGTTTTAATTACCTAATATCTAAACTTCCGGATCTCCAATTATCCTAATTGTTCTTCTTGTTATGCCAGGTAATTTTATTACTGACTTTAATTTATTTGTTTTAAAAATGAAAAAAACAATGCAACAGCGTATATGTTTCATGAGAGGGTAATGTATTAATTTAGACGAATCTGTATTATATGTGGATTGGCTTGCAATTTTTCTATAATGTGTAAAATAAATTACATAGTGTATATAAAACTACTATCCTTGCATCGTAATAAAAATTAAGAAAAAAAGATATAATAAAAAGAAATAACAAGATTATTTTACGATACAAGACATTATATAACCATAATTTTATTTTTATAAATGTAACATTAATAACGCAGTGCTTTATTAAATTTCGATTAAAGTTATTTTTATGAACTTTCTTATTTTTTTATTAGCACAAACTTCTGTGTATTTGTGAATTACATCATTTTCCTCAAAAATATATGTATTTTCCTGCAAATGAAACAACAATGAAAGAAAACAAAGTTTTGAAATATAATTAACAATATTTTTAGAAAGATACATAATAAGAAATAAACTAGCTAAGAGCAAGTCGCAGCCTTATTTTATATGAGATCAACTAGCTTATATATTAGAAATAAGTGATGGTTTCATATAGACTTATAGGTTTTATCAAAAAATGAATAAAATCCTATGTTATGGAAGTATAGAATTTGCCACTAAATATCTCTGCAATAAAAGCATAATGTTCGATATACGCCGTGTTCACAAAATGTCCTTAAACGATTTTTATTTTCACAACCTTGGTCGTATACTTCCTACTACAAAAATGCTTTAAATAAAGAAAATTTTCATGTTGTGGCATTCCAAAATTTAAAAACTCGATTCTGTAAAAATTACAAAATTTCACTTTTTTTACAGTCCCCAATACCTAGAGTTATATTTGGTAAACGTTCATTCTTTTTCTCTCTCTCTCTCAAAAAAAAAAAAAAAAGGTAAAGTTTGCCGTACGGGAGTACAAATAACATTGGTTTTTATGGAGATTATTTAAAGTTTTAGATCATGTTCAGGGGTCGTACCCAAATTAAAGAGGGAAAGTTTTGCATTGTGCATAACTCAAAATGAAATATCAGCTTAAAAAATTTTTTCAACCTTAGCATGTTAAACGACGAGCACTGTTGTGCATATTGTCCTGAAAAAGTTTCATGAATATCTTTTTTTCAAACAGAAGATATTGTTTACAGAATTTTACAAACATCTCTTCTGAAATCTGATAGTCTTCAATATTAACACATAGCCAACTCGTAAATATAAAAATAAAAATAATTCTTTAACGAAATTTTTTCTGTGGTAATTAGATTATGATGCTAAAGTGATAAAATTGTATATTTAAAAAAATTATAAATTGCTTGTACGATAATTGTTTTAGTAGAGCTTATGTAACAAAATTATAAATCAAAGCATACTATCCACTATTAAATCATAAAAGAATATCACTGAATGGTACTAAAGAGAAAACTAATCCAACCTCGAATTCTTTTAATTTATTATTTAATAGACCTCTTAAGGCACATCCAAAAAGAAAAAAAGATCATGAAAGTTCCGAATTTTGAAATTTAAAAAAAAATTGAAAGCTTTCAGATTTTGCTTTACGCCCAAAGAGGCATTTTTTAAAATTTACACACACATACACGTTTCGAGAGCATTTGGGCTAAAAATACTTAAAAACAGCATGTCTTTAGGATTTCTGACAGGATTTTCTCGCGCGATGGAAATAATTTTTTTCCGTATACTGTTGCTTTTGCTCGCTTTGAAAGCGTTGAGTTTTTTATTCAAGAATTTTTTATCAAAAGTCCTCTTAAATAAAATTCAGCTCTCTCAAAGCGATTTGACAACCCCTGAAAGTGACCGATAATTCTAAAAATGCAAATAACATTAGTATTTAACACCATTCTAATATGACCATCTCCACAGATTATTTGGAACTGCAGGTCCTGGATAGGCTTCACAGTATTTAGCAATCAGTTAGTGTTAAAACAGGTATTCAAATGTAATCGGTGACTAACATTTCATCGATTCCTAATTTGGCTGTGCGTCTTTAACATGCAAAATTTAAATCATCCACCTTTCTAATACGATAATCTCCACAGATTATTTGGAATCGTGGTGCTTGGATAGGCTTCACAGTATTTAAAATTCAGTTAGTGCTAAAGCAGGTATTCAAATGTAATCGGTGACCGAAATTTTATTAATTCGTAATTTGGCTATGTGTCTTTAATAGGCAAAATTTAAATAAACCACCTTTCTGATATGATCATCTCTCCATCTTTCTGATATGATCATCTCTCCATCTTTCTGATATGATCATCTCTTATGATATGATTATTTGAAACCGTGGGTTCTGGATAGGCTTCACAGTATTTAGCAATTAGTTAGTGTTAAAGCAGGTATTCAAATGTAATCGGTGACCGGCATTTCATTGATTCATAATTTGTCCATGTGTCTCTAATAGGTAAAATTTAAGTCAATTTAATAAAACTGAAATTTACAAGTAAATTCAAACTTTAGAGTCTTAAATGTAATTGATGATAAAAATAAAAGTATTAATATTTCAAAATTTAAAGAAAAAAGTTTCAAAGGTTATTTTTGTAAAATCACGAATGTTTACGAATACGAAACTAAAACTTGCTAATTTATCTAAAAAATGAATGATTAGGAAATCATCGGTAAATTTAGTTATGATGAAGAGCAATCGATTAATAATAATGAGCATAAGAATTAATAAACGTCAGTAATTAGTAAGCAAATCCTCAGCGATATATTTTCGTAACATATTGAAAGAAATTCAGTTTCAGCAGCTTGTTAGCTTGTTCCATAAAAAGATAGGATTTAACAGTTGGTAAATGAAATTTGTGGTGTGAGGATATATGCTAAAAATGCCTATAATTAATGGTTCAATATTCAAGACGCTGTTGCAGTTTCTTTAATAAGTACTATTGAATTTTAGCATAAAAATATTATTTTTAGCTAGGTGTTCCCTTCCAAGCATTTGCACTAATTACTTCAAATTGTTACACTAAATTTTCTAAATTTTATACTACTTGCATTCCAGACATTAATAAGCATTTACAAAATTTGCATTTCAGTGAATTTTTAACATATTGCAAAGCAATTAAAACAGAAATATATAAAACTGCAGATTTTACTTCAGAATTTTATTATATATAAGATTTTAATATAATGTTGTATTGATACGCGGCATTTAATTGTGGAATTCTAAATATATGGCTCGGCTTTTGAGTTATTTCTGTCAGGGATAACTCAAAAGTCGAGCCATTAACCTGTTACGGAAGCATCAATCTTAACCTAGAAGACGGTCACGGAAATGGGTTTTATGAGGTTCATGCAGACCTGAACATCACACTACATTAATTCTCCTGAAACTAACACTTATTTTTCACTATTCAGAATAGAAAGCCTGTAATTTTTTATTGCACAGCTACCCGAAATTGGAGTATACAATGGTTAGTTATATCTTCGGTGATATATCAAGGCGTTATCTAATGGCATGTATCAATGGCTCCTACTGAAATAGGCTTCAAAACCCTATTTGACGGTATATATTTTCCTGTTCATTGTCTTCAGTAGGGTAGCGACGAACACTGGGAGAATTTCCTCGAATTTTAGGAAATTTTCTGAAATTTCATCTTCAAATGTTTCCTTAGAATTACAAATAAATTCTGAAGTTTAAAATATTTCTGTTGTTATTTTGAAGTTTAATTTTAATATTGCCTTGCAATGTTTGAGTATGTGGGCGAAATAAAATATGAATTTTACTCTTTTAAAACAACTGTTAAATAATCTTAAATTAACAAAAGTTTGCTGCACTTCTAAAGCAGGAAAAAAATTAATTTTTTTAGGCTAGAATAGAACATCATGCTTATCTATTTATCAACGGTGTCGACTGTATGATCCTTTTCTATCTTTATATGAAAATACACAATACATTAAAAAAAGAAACTGTGTATGTATAAAACATAATGTAACTAAAAGTACTTAACTTAATGGAAATATTATGCTATGCAAAAGAAGTCAAAATATTTCCATGTGTCTTAGACATTTTTCGAAATGTTAGTTATACAGGATACTACTCATATTCTCACGTACAATTTTTCGAAAAGTTTATAGTATTTTTTACGAGAGTGTAAGTTTACCATCCTTCTTTTAGTAGCTACATAAAATGTATAATGACATGACTCATCAGCTCATCAAAATTTACATCAGCAAATAAATTACACGCATTTCAGAGCGCAAATAAATACAATTATGCCTTAGCTTGCTTTCAAGCAGTTCTTGATAATGATAGCGGCTACATCCAATGGCATTAAATCCGTTTTATGTTCAGCTAGAGACGTAAGAATTTGGGTAAGAAAGTTTCTTGAAATACTATTCTATGATTTGATGCATTTAGGTGATATGTAAGTTACTATGCATTACACATTCACTGAATTACAAACTTTTTAAACATATACTAGTTTTTAATTCACTTTGTACATTTGCTCATGAAATTTCAGACAATTTCCGTAGTACACGTAATATGTCACAGTTAACTCTGGATCCGTTATTTCAAAGATATGTTTTTCAAATTAATAAATAAATTCAAATACAACGTATAGACGCGAAACTAAAATAAAAGTTGCTACCATTTCAATCAGTTGCATAAAATCACAGTTTTGAATATGTTAAAAAAAATTAGGAAGTAATTTTTAAAAGGGAAAACGCAGGGGGAAAATGCTGGAAAAGGCAAAAAAATGAACTAAAGAATAAAAATGAGGAGCAAAATTTTCACTTTGAAATAGAATGGTACTCCATTTTAATGCCATTCTAGAGCAATGATTGCCTTCAAAGTTAATATTACAAATCGTGAAAAAATCTTTTAATATCGTCGCAAAAATATAATATTGAATCAACTGCTTCTAAATTTATCTCAGTGTATTAAAGTCTCAGAGCAGAGATAAAAAAAATATGTAACTATCGTCCAGAAATACGTCGGAGAATTTTTTCACTCATAATGAATTATTAACTTAGTTTCATATGAATCTAGGCATATCATGGTATAACATTACCTTTAGCAAACGAAAGTAAAATATTTTAATTTTAATTTACTTAATAGTCACTTAGACATACAAGCTTAAGACAGTAACAAAGCACTTTTAAAAATAAAGATAATATTACATTCATAATATGTTTTATGATGAATTTAGTTATGATTTGCATTATTTGAAATTTACGAGTAAACATGTATTTTGCAATTTTTAGAATGCAGATGATTCTCAGAATAAATTAAAGCGATAAATGTGAGTTTATAAATATAAAATTATCAAATAAAGATAAAAAATAATACTAAAAATAAATACTCCGATTTGTGCAAAATTAAGTTAAAGAATACAAACAGTGTTGCAGATATTTAAAAAGTTGAAATGGTATAAGATAAATCGTCATTCCTAGTGAGAATTTCGAGTGGTACGTATCCCACCGCAAAAGGGAAACTTTTCTGCATTCGTTATATAGCAGCAGAAGATAAAATGGAGCAACTAGTCAAACAGAAAGTACAGCGAATGATTCCCGAGCACCTCCTTTGAGCAGGTGTTCCATTTCCGACCACAGTACTATGGCTAAAAGGCATATCGGTAAGCTTCTCTTCTGTGTAATGATGCACATTGCTCGTAATTCTCATGAGAAATGACGATTTTCAGCTATAGGAAGTTTTTTTCTATAGCTCAATCGCACCCCGCTCCACTTAAAAGTACACACATTCCTTATAAAATCTGATTATTTCTTTCTACCTACATTTTTATAAGATATTTTTAATCATCCTGTATAATTTTTCATTATAACCTTTCAGAGATTGATTCAGATTGAATGTTTCAGAAATCAGTTTCAGAAATTAATTCAGATTGAACTTTCGTTTCTTATATAACATTTAATTGATAATTATGATGAAAGAAATTAAATTTCATCTTGATTTATAACTTACAACGAGATGAATAATGAAACTGTATAATTTTTAAAGTCCTATGGATAGGCTATTGTACTTTATCTCCACTAACAAAAATGACTTCCAGTAGAGATAATCCCCTATTTCCGTAGCCAGAAATATGCATATATAGGCGCGACAACATACATACGTAAATTTCGGTGTAAAACAATTATCTATGGCACTATCTGATGATGTAAAAATTAAAAATTAAATAAAAACGGAAGTTAAAAGAATTATTATTAGCAGGAAATATACATTTTTCTAAGCTAACACTAACTGAATATTCAAAGGTCGCTACTTCTCACAGTCTACAGTGGTCTATTGTATGTACTTTAAATTTATCTCAGTAAAATGTATTATGTATTTTTAAATAATTTTCACTGAGTTTTCCTGAACGAATCCTTTGAGGTCTATGAATTTGAATACTCTTTATGTGCACAGATTCCTTAGCATACAGTTCAGAAAATCAGTTAAAGCATAACTCGAAGCTTCTTTTGCCACCTTTAATAAAATTTAGCAAATGAAATAGCATTGTTTGCTTCAAAATATTTTAATGGTGCTTCTAAAGGGTTCTGAATTCTATTTTTCTTCAATGGACAAAGTTCCAAACCTATAGCTATACGTACAAAAGATTGCTAAGAAAGCTATAGCGCGCATTCAAACGTTAAGAAATATCAAAGAGACAAATAATGATTCATAATAGTATATTCATAATAGTAATTCATAATAGTATTCATAATGAGTATAAATTTATTTTTACTGAAATTTGATTACAAATTAACTTAAAAAGAGGATCCATAAATAAACTGCCATGTATGTTAACAAAATTAACTTCTGAAGATATTTAGAAGAGAATGAAATTAAATTAATCAGGAGATAATTTTGCAGACGTAATCCTATGTTCCATAAAAGCGTATATCTACTCTGTTTTCCTCACCACATGAATGCTTTAAAATCCCCGGGATCAATCATTCAAAAGCTTTATCGCTGGTGAAAGCTAGATCACCTTAAGCACACTAAAATCTGGTAGAAAAGCCACTAACTTTAAACATGTAACAAAAAATAACTACATTTACAATAGCTATAGCATATTACCAGTGACTACAGTAATTAGAAGCGTGATTGAAAAATAAATATCTTGAAGCTTCGAGCACTCATTAAATGCAATTTGTCACTTAGAGCCAAAGCTCGGAACAATTTTTAAACAATCAAAAATAACATTAAACATTAAAAATAATTTTAAATATATAGCTTAAAACATGTAAACACCAAAAAAGATTAATACTTAATTAGCATTTCATTTCCATTTGATTTAAAGACTGCTTTCAAGACTTTCAATTGTACAAACAGATTATCTTCTTTTAAACATTTTTTTCCTAGCTTAAACTTTGAATACTTAAGTAATTGTGTATATAAATAACGATATTTTGAAAAACCGATTTTTGGCTTTTCAGTAAATAAAATTTACGGTTCTCTTTGCGACTCACTTTTTGAATAATTACGTAAGATTAGAAATAAAGGATATCTCTTTTCTATCAGTTTCTGTTCAGTTGATAAACAGAAATTTTCTTTTAACATCTTGAATTTCGGAAACACCGAGCTATAGCAAACCCTAAAATAGCATCATTGCGCCATCAGTCATTAAAATGTTAAAGCTCCAATTAATGAATGTGAAGTACGAAAAGTTAGAGGGGCAATACCAGCGTGCATTAAATGCGACTTGCTTTTGCATGGAAAGGGAGTCTCTGCAATTGCTCTCTTGACAGCCTGATCTTAAAGAACTTGATGCTAAATACAACCCAATATCCGCATCATTTCATTCACCTCTCTGACCACAACAATCATATACCAACTACCTTGAAACCGCAGCATTTATTCCGTTTTTTTCATCCTTTTTCTGTTAAAGATGCGATTTTCCGGAAGTGTATAACCTCGAAAATGGTCAAAGTGAGTGGGAGTGCATTATAATCGCTTCTAAATCGACCACATACCGATTTCTGATCCGCATTGTTAGCTTTTAGATAAACCGCAGTGTCCGTGTTAGATACCAAAGCCCATGAAAGGAAGACGGTTTAGCGCCTTCATGCAAAATTTAACCACAATATTTCGATCCAGTGATATCGACTTGTATTTGCACCGAGATGTATCAGTAACTCTCATTCGAAGAGAATAAACGAAATTCGAGTCTCATACAATAATAGTAAAGTTTTCCGTGTATGAGTGATTAGTTTTTCTTAATCTTTTTTTTTTTATTTTAGTTTGTAATTTTTTTGCACAAGTTTCTTCCTTTCTCAAGAACTTGTTTCCTTTTCTTAGCGTGTATTCTGAAAATGAATTGAAAATATCAAATTTACTCTTGATCAAGAAAAGTTTTCATCCTTACTACTATTGCTACATAATTCGCCTTTTCTTTCTGCGTTTAAGATACATACAATAAACTCTTGCTAAACGAGGATTTGTGGACCGCAATTTCACTTATCCGCGTTATCGTAATTGTTCCCTTTAATTCGTCCATGTTTAACTTTGCAAATATAAAATTTGGTTAATGTTCTCAACTTTGCAGATATAAAATTTGGTTAATGTAATTAACTTTGCAAAACTACATTACAAAGTTAATTACATGAACGCGCTTGTGTTAATTAAATAACCCCACGTTTCTACTAGGAGAAATTCAAAGCTTTTTTATGTGTGTAAGTGTATATGTTATGTGTAACGTATAAGCTTTATATATTATATGTATAGTGTGTAAACTTTACTTATTATATGTGTAGTGTACAAGCTTTTGCATATGTGGTTACAAGGATCTACTGTATAGCATATATACTAGGAAAAATTCAAAGATTTTATGTAAGTTAAACAACAATAGCATGATACATTAAGAGGAAAGTTCTAAAAGCTATTGCTTAAAAGTACATTTGATACTGTAGTTCCAGAGTAAAAAATTTTTACACTATGAATAAACAATACAAAAAGTAAAAGTAAACTAAAAAAACTTAATTTAAAAATACAAAAGGAGAAAAACTTTAAAAACTAAAAAAAAAAAATCTGAAAGATTTCAGATTTTAAATTACGTCCAAAAGCGCGTTTTTTTAACGTTTCGTGTGCTACCTTTTTTTATTAAATATCATGTACTACGTACTCAAACCATAAAATTCAGTTCAAAATCAATATCGCAAAATCATTTTAAAATGAACATATCTTTAGAATTTCCGTAAGTCTCGTGCGCTGGAGATAAAAATGTTTTTTTTTTTCCGTACAGTGTTGCCATTGCTCGCTTTGAAATCATTTAGTTTGTTAATCAGAAATTCGTTGAAATGTTACAAAACATAAAATCGATAATAAAGCAAATTTCAAATTCAAAATTAGGGCTTCCAGATGCCCATATTCGCAGTAGGATTACGTCATTCAAAATTCGATGGCTCTAGGTTTTATCACAATGCGAGAAACATGCATACATTTATGCAGATTTTTCATTTTTTAAAATTTAATGCAGAGCGATAACATTTAGTGGCAACAATTTGAAAAGTGAAACGGGCATTCAGAGTGAATCGACGCAAAATCGCAAAACGAAAGTAATAGTCCTTCGGGACTAAATCCCTTTGGACTAAAAAGGGATGATAAAAAATCAACTAATTAAAAAAGAAAAATTTAAAAGTGGCGCTCTAAAAACCAAAAACAATTCAAAGACACGGATGCACGAAATTACGCAAAATTCTTGACCACGTAGGTCCCTCTTGTTCCTGTACTACTTTCTAATATATTATATAAATATATTATAAATGACGGCATTTTGAGCTCGTCGTAGATGCTGATAACCGGATGGTTACAAGGAAGATGTAAGCATGGCCGGTTGAAACAAATGTTTATTCTTGCATAACATTCTTAAAAATATACAAGGTGTCCATAATTTAATCACCATATAAAAAATTATGTCGAAACATAATTTTACGAAGTAAAAGAATACAGTTTACATCAATATAACCTTTAGTTAGGAATTTCGTTTATCCTAATTTTAGGTAATGGGAACTTGTTTGTTTACAGACAAAATGGCGTCTATTGAAAAAGCAATGTACGTTCTTTGATTATGAGAAAATTTCTCCGTAGACAGTTTAAAGGCGATTCGACAAAATTTTAATAAACCACAGAATAATCAATTAAATGTTGGTTAAAACAGTTTCGAGAGACCGAACACGTTTTGCAGAAAGAAACGCAGGTAAGCCAAGCGTCAATGTAAATGTTTCTGCCATTCGAGATGTGTTTGTATGCTAAGTACATTCATTCGCCTTATCAACCTGCAAGCAGGAATTCCCTCTTCTGTTCATAATGTTGTCTATGAACGGTTGAAACTGGCTGCGTGTGAATTGCAGATTTGTCAACAAACATAATGATCAGATGCTTCGTAAGGACTTTTCTGTAGACATTCTTGACTGTATCAGAAATGATGCTCAGTTGCTTCAGAAATTCGTATTCAGTGATGAAGCGCTATTTCATGTTTGAAGAGAGGTTAATCGACATAACTCCAAAACCTGCATGTCAGAAAACCCACATTTTGTAAGAGAATTTGAGTGAGGTAGCCTTTAAGTTAACGTTTGATGCGGAGTAGCTCATCACAAAGTGATTGGCTCCTTCTTTTCGCGAAACCATCAGTTAATTTAGATGATTACTTCGATAGGATGAAACTGTTTTATAAGGTATTTCTCCCGCTCTCTTTGCAAGCCTTCGTGGTGTAGTGGTCAGCACGTTCGATGCGTAGGTTCGCGGTTCGATTCCCGGCGAAGGCGTTTCTCGTATCCATGTCTCATGCTTCGAAATAACCTAATGTTTCTACAGTTTTTTTGTACTGCAATTAGAAGAAATGCAGTCAAACATTTTTTATCGACCTTGTATTTTGCCAAGCAGTTTTTATAGACCTGAATTTTTACCGACCTATTTTGGTTACACATACATATATATATATATGTTTCTTGATGAAACATTCCCACATCGTTGGAGTGGTAGAGTTGGACCAATTTCATGGCCACCTTGCTCTCCTGACGTCACACCGATCGACTTCGTTTTTTGAGGATAGCTGAAGAACAGAGTTTATGCTGCAGATATTCGTAGCATCGAAGAATTAAAAAACGAATCACCACAGAAAGAAGAGTTACTGTGACTCCGGAGCAATTAATGATGCTTACTGAAGTGTATTATTATAAACTTCTTAAATGCTAAATAAAATTCGGTCAGTCTTTATTCCCTATCGTTTATTCTGTATTATTTAAAACATATCTGGTGAATAAATTATGAACTCCTTGCGTATTTCCAAACTGGCTTAAGATTTGAACCGTATATTCCACAATTCTTAATGCACGTTTCTACACACCTAGTATAACAACATATGATAAAAGTATATAAGACAGACAAGACGTACTACATCAAAAATGTGAAGATTATGCAATTTATGTTAGTTTAAGAATAACAAAATTACTTTGTTTCTCATTGGAATGGTATATGTCTTTATTATTACTGGTTTAGTTAAAGTTATAAGGTATTTCTCCTCCCGCCTTCTTCGCATGCCTTCTTGGTGTAATGGTCAGCCCCCTCGACGCGTAACCGAGAGGTCCGTAGTTCGATTCACGGCCAAGACGTTGCTCATTTTTCACATCTTCTGGTTCGAAATAATCTAATGTAAATGTCACTGGCGCCTGAACTAAAAAGTTGGTGGATGATGATTCTCCACCACCGAGATTTGGCGATTGGGTCCCCCAAACCCCAGTCGCCCTTTAAAAGGGAATGTATATAAGGTATTTTTCCCGCCTTCTTCGCATGCCTTCGTGGTGTAGTGATCAGCCCGCTCGACGCGTAACCGAGAGGTCCATGGTTCGACTCCCGGTGAAAGCATTGCTCATTTTTCATTCTTCTGCTTCCAAAAAAATCCTAATGTCTTTACAAAGTTTCAATTTAATTATAGCTCGATAGTTAAAACTTCAATTTAATTGTGCCTAGGCAAAAAAAAAATTACTTTTGCTATTATGTAAAGGCACGTTTCCCTAACGTTACATAAGAATCATATGACAGGAATTAAATTTGAAATGGCACACTTCGAATAGATTTATTATCTGTTTGGGGAAAAAGTTAAACGGAAATAAATAAGAAAGGATACTTACCTATTAAATTAATTTCCGGTTAATTTTATGTTAAATTTTATAACAATTTCTCCTTAAAGTTAGAATTTAATTTTATATGTGCATGTGTGCATAATGTGGTTGTTGTTCTGAAAGAAATCATACTAGCAAAGTATGAAAGGTATGTCGAAACTATTAATTTCATAAATATATTTCCAGTTTGGAAAACTTTCACTTCTCAAAAATTTGAAGGCGGAAAGATCTACAATGTAATATCTTACTTCGTATACTTTAAAATAAGGAGTAACTCCTGGACTTTCAAGCAAAGCACCATGCTGGTAGTATGAAAACATAAAATGGTAATGCAAGTCAATATACTACTATAAATAACTAATGACTGCAGCATCAGATATATGGATTTCATTAAGTAGAATCCAATAAATAATAACATTTGTTGTAACTTGAGGAAATAAAAAACCTCGGCATTTACTTTTTACTTCCTTGCATCTAGTAAAGGAAGTATGCTGTAATCGCGAAAATTTTGGATACCATGTTTCAACGGAAATATCCATTTTGACCATTCCCGATTTCATTTTAACTATTTTTTGCATGACATCTTTATGTAAGGTCAGAATAAAGGAATCTTTTTTTTTTTCCAAAATGGTTATAAAAATGTATTTTAGTGATAGCTGAATGTACATACGCATATGCATCTCCTATAACTCAAAAACTATTAGCCGCAGAAAGTTGAAATTTTGTATATCAGACATTTGTATATGTAACATCTAGTTGTGCCTTCTCTTTTTTATTACAATCGGCAATACCGAAAGTGTATATACATATAACATATATACTCCACTTACTCGGCTTAAAGTCCTTGCTCGGCCTTTATTTTCGCAGTATGATCATAGTCATTACTTCCAATTACAGAAGGCTTTCAAATGACGAAAGACTTCATGTTTGAACAATGTTAGATTTAGAAGAAAATTCATTTTTATCAAATAATGAAATCTAACTTTTAATGTTGTCTCCCGGTTCCTATACTATTGGAAACGTTTTATACTCGTTATGAAAAAATAAAAATACAAGATGTTTTACTCCCATACAAAAAATGGACAAGAATATTTAATTTCAAAATTTGAAGTTTTTGATGTTGTTTTTAACTTGCCTTGAAGGATCGGTTAATTAACTGAGAACAATTTGAGAAAATAAATTTAAATGAAGTGTAGAAAAAATGTTTATAATTTAATAGGCCATACAAGGAAGTCATGATGTACACATCAGGTTTTTTTTTCTATTTTTCGTGGAAAGTGGAACGTAAAATTTTGTCCTTCGTTTAATGCTGCAAGAATAATCTTCATCGACTCTTTTCAATTTTACATTGAAGATTTGAAGCATTTACCCGCCAGAGTTAAAAGTTTAGTTTCGATTTTTCCCAGTTTCGTAGTTAGAGGCAAAATATAAGTATTAAGAGAAAATAAGTATATATATATATTGTTGCGTTCTACAGATTCGTGGATCTGGAGTAATTCCAAAGACACGTTTACAGTCGTCGAAAAACTATGAAAAACACGCTGAAACAACCAGCAACACAGCTTCAGGCTACAACGGTGAAACAGCTTCACGGCAAAGCGCTAAAGTACAGCTCCCGACTCAGTCGATTCGCTCTCAAGCTAATCTTTGAACTCAAAACACTACTAGACTACTGAATGCAAAATACTACTACTCCGCGTACAGGCAGGGTATATATAGCTTTAAAGTACCTTCTAGAATATTCACGGGAAAACCGCTAAGAATGCGTTCTAGAATATTTTCGCTCCGTCTATGATATATCGCCAATTTTATAGCCAAATGGGGGAGTTCGCGCCAAATCTGGCAAACTTCCTCTGCCACATTTTGGCAACCCTAACTCCGCTTTGCGCGGAAGCTCTCTTACCGCAGCTAAGCATTTCGCAACAACATTAATTTTTGACTCTAGAAGTTGCTCGGTTATCATCTATTCATCTCAATAAATATTGCCACTGCGGGGATGTCTTCATTTATCTTCCACTCGGCATGTCCCATGTAACTTATTTTCCAGATCAGTCCCGTGATCAGTCGTTCTATTTAACAAAATATAAGATCATGAATTTATATTTCGCATTTAATCAGTGAGTGCCTAACAAACAGAGAAATTTGACAGCTGTAAACGCACTTTTGAGCATCAAAACTTTTACCATATTATTCTAATTCCATACTTAATTGATATAAATTAAAATGAATTTATGATATTTTAAACATAATTCAATGAAACTTTGAAATGTTATTGTAAATAAAAAATCCTCTAATATGTATATTACGCACCTGGTTAACAGCCTTTCTTTTTTCAAATGGGAACATTCATATCTAGTTCATACATATTTTAGTAAATTCATTGATAAGCTTATTTATAATTATAATACACTCACGTTTGTGAAAATTGCAACACCATGAAGGACTTACGCGAGTGAGCTGAAATTTTCAGGAAATGCAAAGTAGCGCATGATATGCAAATGATTAGAATTGCAAATCCGTAGCGCATGCGTATGCTGAGCAGCGCCCTCTGAACGGCTGATTGATCCGAATAAATAGACGGCTGTAGCGAGGCGTGTATGGTTATCGGTGGTTATCTGCTAGTGGTAAACGTTAACTCAATCTGTACTTATGCCTCGTCGACGAAAGAGAGCGAGATTTGAACAACTTACAGAGTTTGAACGAGGGAGAATCATCGGCCTTCGTGAAGCTGGATTGTCGTATCGTGCAGTAGCCTCTCGTGTGCAGCGTAACAGCAGCACAGTGATGCGCGTTTGGAAGCAGTGGACGGACGAGTGTCGGACAACTCGGAAATCCGGGAGTGGACCCCGAAATGTGACGTCAGCTCGCGATGATAGACACCTGGTCCGCATGGCGCGGACGGACCGTACAGCTTCCTCTAGACAATTGGCAGCACTGTGGTCAATAGCTACAGGTGTTTCATTGTGTGCTTCATCAATTCGTAGACGTCTGCTGCAGTGTGGACTGCGCGCACGGACTCCTTTATACAGGATCCCCCTAACGCACGACCATCGCCGCCTGCGGCTACAATGGGCCAATCAGCATAGAGACTGGCGTGCTGATTGGCAGCATGTCGTGTTTTCTGACGAATCCCGCTTTAATTTGTGGTACCATGATGGCCGCATTCGTGTCAGACGCTATGCCGGTGAACGCCACCTTCCGGAGTGCATTATCGAACGCCACAGTGGACGAACACCCGGAGTTATGGTCTGGGGCGCCATAGCATATCATAGACGATCTCAATTGCTACGAATTGTGGGCAATCTGAACAGCAACCGGTATATCCGTGAAGTTCTACAGCCCGAAGCTGTTCCCTTCCTTCAAAGCTTGCCAGGCGCTGTATTTCAACAGGACAATGCCCGCCCTCATACTGCTCGGATTGTTAAATCCTTCTTTGCAGCGCAGCAGGTACAGCTTCTTCCTTGGCCTGCGTGTTCCCCGGATATGTCGCCAATTGAACATGTGTGGGATGTCATTGGTCGGCGTCTTGCTCGTGATCCTCGTCCTGTTGCGTCTGCAGACGAACTTTGGGTACGCGTACAAACGATATGGAATGCTCTTCCTCAGTCAGACATTCAAACTTTGTTTGACTCCATGCCACGTCGTGTAGCAGCACTTATTGCGGCGCGTGGTGGCCACACAAAATACTGATTCTGATCTCTTGTTCTTGTTTGTTTGCTTTGAACATTTAATCATTTATTTGTACCACTAGCACTCAACTGTGTATTAAATTGCATTCAATTATGACGATTCCTTCTTGGTGTTGCAATTTTCACAAACGTGAGTGTATTATTAATTCATTATTAAATGATAGCTCATCAGCGTCCGAGCGATAAGTCCGTTGAGCACTTGTAGTTCACCCACGTTCACTTAACAGAAAACGCATCGACTGTATAAGAGTTTTCGTTGCTTTCACCTTGTATAAAGTGAAAACGAGATAGTTTCCCTTAAAACTTTCTCGCCATACGCACAGATCTTCCGAGAACTGTGCCGCAATCTAAATAACCTAACCATTACTTTAACTATCCAAATGCTTCTTTTGAATATAATTATTTTCTGTTTGTGTTCTTTCCACTTCAAGAAATTGAAAGATACTAGAAGTTCTACAAAACGTTATTTTACAGTAAATAATAATAAATAATAATAATATATTATAATAAGTTATTATTAAATATCAGAGTTAGTTAAACAATAAGTGAAATAAAAGAGCGAAAATGTAAAAAATAATTAATGTAAATAATTTCCTTTGTAAATTTATCCAGCTGAGAACACTGGCAAGTAAACGGGTAAAAGTAACCAAAAATTTACAAAAATAATACTATTAACTCTTTGAGATAAAAATTTAGAAGGGGCATAAAACTACCATATTGGGGCAAGTAACAGATGATGTATTTTTACCTCAACATAGATTATAAGCTTTTATTTAGCTCACACATAATTTTCACTGTTAGTGAATTGTTTCATCGATTCTTAACTTACTTCCTGAGAAGCACTCGGATTAAAATTTTGTACATAAACTTTCTGTTTATAGCAACAAAATGTGGTAAAGTGACTTTTTTCTAAAATTAGACTTCGAAATTTTACTTCCTTGTGCGAAGTAAAAATGAGGTATTGTAATCGCGAAAATTTCCGGGTATCATAGTTCAAAGAAAATATCTATTTTGACCCCTATCGAATGCAATTTAACGATGCTTTTGAGTAACATCCGTAATTAAGGACAGAATAGAAGACTCCTTTTTCCCCAAAAAATCAGAAAACTGATTTAAAATGGATTCTGAAGAGATTTTTCGTGGCGTATGTGCGTACCTACGTATGTATGTATGTATCTCGCATAACTCAAAAACGCGTAGCCGTATAACGTTGAAATTTTGTATATAGGGCTGCTATAACATGCAGATGTGCACCTCGCATTTTGGTTGCAATCGGCCGCACCAAAAGTACATAAATATGTATACATATATATATATATCCACTCTGTTACTCAGCTTAGTAAGCTCAGTTTCTTTATTCTTATAAGTTTGTAAATTGTGCATTTTTTGCTTTAAAAATGATTGAATTATGTCGTTTTTATCTTTCGGGTAAGATTTTTATGCCTTTAGTTAACCTACATGCAATAATTGTGGAATTATTAACAATTTAAAAGTTTTAAGTGCGGCTAAGCCTAATTCTTGGTTATGATTGCGGCCATATTTGTTTACATTTGAAACTTAGCAGAATAGTCGATTTGTTGCCAGTCTAGAAAAACTAAGCTTCGCAACAACAAAGCAACGTCTTCTTTCATTATTGCGAATTAAATTATGCTTGATTCATTCCGGAATTATCATTTAAGTTATTAGCTGGTTTTTGTGCACAAATTGTAATTTTAATTGTTTTAACTGTACTTGGTGTTTTATGTTTTTCTAATATCTTTCGATTTTTAATGAAAATATTTTGAATTTTTATGTATTTTTGCCTTACCGCGAAGTGAGAACTGAATTAATTAGTAGCGCATGTGCATTAGGTAAGCGACGCTGAATCGTCTGCGTTTAGCGCCTAGGTGTAGCTATGGTAAATAAATATAGTGAACTTCAAAGGGTGTATTTATTCTGTTGTGGTTTATGCGCTATCAACGAAGTAGATTTAATTCAAAATTCGCTAATTATTAATCGAATATGTTTAAATGAAATGCAGGAAAGTTGCGTATAATTTAATATTCCGTGCAAGAAAGTCATGTGGTGATTAAACAGAAATGAAAGAAATGCAAGAAAGTTATGTGTGTGTGAACATTAAATAAAAAATCACATCAGATTTTTTTATTTAATGTTTACACAAATGTCGCCACATACCTTTTTAATGGATAAACTGAATATATTAGAATTTTAGAGTTTGGACAATGAAATACAGCGAAAAAAATCTTTTCAATGAAACTTGCATGAAAATTGTAACTTAATTATTGAAGTTTTGGCGAATTTTTGAAAAATTACTCGATTTTTTAGATTATTTGACATTTATGATTATAAAATTTCAGCATCTAAAAATGCATCGGATATAAAGTTTTGAAATTTTCATAGATAATAAAACAACCTTTTAGCCCTCTTTTCAAACGTAAATAAAAAAAAAAAATTGCGCGATTTCCTGCATTTTTTAAAAAATTTACTGCAGCCTGAAGCAGACAGGGAAAAAACGTTTTCTGTTTGCCATCTCGGCACGCCTAAGGACGAACTGGCAATGTTCGTTTTCAGTAACCTTCAAGGAAATGCTCGTTAAGCAACACTGTTATTACATCAAATTTCCGAAAGTGAATATTCGAAGCAACTTTATTCTTTGAATGACGTTTAGTTATTAGTCTTTTTTCCCATAATTTCTTTTTGATTTATTGCTTGCGTTTTAATTGCAGAGTCATTAGTTTTTTAGCCCACAGGGACATTAGATCCAGAAAGCTGTTAATCTCAAAATGCCATTTTGCATGGTTTCATTTTCTGCGTTCATTCACGTATCAAACTATTGCCACCAAATATTATAGCCATGCATTATATTTAAAGAAACTAAATAATGAACAATCCGCATGAATGCATGAATGTTTCTCAGACTGTAAAAAAACAACTGTACCTAGAACTATCACAATTTGAATAACGTAGTCCTCCAACCGAACGTGGGTACTTGGAAGCCCGAATTTTAAATTTCGAATTTGTTTTATTATCTATTTCAAATTTTGTAAAACTTTAACGAATTTTTGATTAACAAACTCATCGATTTCAAAGCGAGCAATGGTAACATTGTACGGAAAAAAGCATTTTTATCTCCAGCGCGCGAGACTATGTATCGGAAATTCTAAAGACATGCTGTTTTGCTGTTTTTAAATATTTTGTGATATTGCTGTTGAATTGAATTTTATGTGGTTTAAGTGCGAAGAGCGTGATATTTTATAAAAAAGGTAACAAACAAAACGTTAAAAAAACGCCCTTTTGGACATAATATAAAAATCTGAAAGCTTTCAGATTTTCTTTTTCTTTAAGATGTAAGGTTTTAGTTTAAACTAACAAAGTTTATGTTAATTTTCTCTTTCTTATAAGTTCTTATTTCAACTTCCCGTTAGAATGAGCGCGCATTTCAGCTTTATGCTAATTTAAAGTGGAGCCAAGTTTGTATTTAAAGGTTAGCGAGGAATTTCTCAGTGTGAGAGAGTTTTTCGTCTCAGATCACTGCTGCTATGTTCGACGTTCGCCTGACTAGTTAGTATTTAAATTCTAATCCTTAGCGCTGTTACGCTATTACTTATTAAAATAACCTAAGTGAGTTAGTATTAGCTAAATCTTGCTACGCACCATTGCTCGTTTAGCATAGAGGCCAACCTCGCGTTTATAGCTCTGTGAGCAACGACTACATAATTTCTAACTAGTTTAAATTATCTGATTGTTCAGTTTAGACCCAAGTGCGGTCATAATTTTCTGTTATCCCTCCCGAGTTGGGAAGTGGCTGTAAATATAGTGGTTTAATAAAAGAGGATTTTAAATCCTTCTTACGTGCAGTTATTCTACTACTTAACCACAGTATTCTACCACAGAACATAGCTGCATTCAGTCCCTGTTCAAGATCAGGACTTAGACTTCTTCACGCATATGTTCGCCAAGAGTATGCATAGAACACTCAGTCTTGACAAAGATATATATATATATATATATAAATTTTAAGCTGAAGACATGAAAAATGTGTAGTGTCCTCGCCGGGACTCGAGCCCTGGACGTTTCAAATGCGCTTAGAATATACTTCCAATTACACCACAAGGCATCTGGAAATGTGGGAGAAAATATCTTATATACCAGACATGGCCAAACTGCAGCTCTCCAACACCTTAACTGCGGCTAGCGAGCTACTTTGGATTCTTTGCCATCTGGAATGCGACTCGTTTCGAATAATATAGTTTAATTTTTAATACAGATGGAATTTGAAATAGAAATCATGCAATGCCACATTTCTTTACTAATCGTTAATTTAATTTCTGATATTATGCATGTAAAAATTTGATAGATTTTAAACTCTACACTGCCGGCTTATCCTCAGAGCAGCACATACGTAAAATTACAAATAGTTCCATTTCTGGTAATGCCTATTCCGGTTATGTTACTTTTTGAACATGTAATGGTCATTCAAGATTTGCTAGTCGTTGTAAGGTACTACTATTACTCATCACTGAACGGCGTGAATAACTGCTGAAGGAACCTGTTTCGCTTTGCAATAGATATAGAGCTCTTTATATCTATGGAAGAATTCTACGGGATTTTATTTTTGGTGGAGTAAACCTTCAGCCTCTTACTTGGTTGGGAAACTTCTCTCAATTTTCTGCAGTTCTCCTTCAGAATTAATTTCCTATCCCTAAGTAAGTCAGGTATGAAACTCTATCTTTCATAATAATTCCTTGGTAATCCTAGGCAGAGATCATAATTTATTTCACCAATGGTTGTGAAAGCTGAAATATTTGGAGTCGTGGGAAGAATCACTGGGTTGACAAGGATTTAAATTTTAGTCAAAATATTTAATTCCCATTTTATCAAATATTGTTATTCCAGATAGAAATCTTTCACCTTAATCATCAAGTTTTTATAACAATAACATTGCATCAAGCAATGAGGGATCAACAAAACACAAACTTCTCTCTTCTCCAAAGTTTCTGCCAAAATTAGCATATTGATATTGGTGAAATCTCTTTAGCTTTTGGTATTTTCTCGTATTTTTCGATTCGTTGTTAGATGACCTTCTTTCTTTCTACCTCCCACTAGGTTAGAGGTATTTTGCTGCACTAGGTTAAAGGTAGTATATTAAGTAGCCGCAAATATCGCATTAGGTTTGAGGCATTTAGCTGAACGGCACATATCTAACATTTTCATCGCTTAGTACTGCTGCTCTGCAGCTGCCCCGTTTCATTGCACTTCTTTTATTCTGTTAAAGTTTTTTGTTTTCCTAATTTTCGATCATCATGTACGTCTGACACGACTTTCTGAAAACTTAGTAGCCAAACGAAAAACTCAACAACGATCCACTGCTTGATCACTACAAATTTCAGGCAATAATGTCAAAGTTTGGTCCGTAAAAGTTTATTTTTAAAGTCCGATTTTTTAGTTTCTAAAGTATCCTCTGCCTATAGACTCCATTTGAGATTTATTTTCTGTACACAGGTTAGGTAAACCCAATGGAAAGCTGTCCTATGTAACCATTAGGCAAACAATACTTTAAACTTTTTTCTGAGTTATTTTACTATGAAATTCACGAGACGTAAGTCATTTGACCTCCTTTATGGGTCCAATAGTTAGCATATGGTAGATCCGTACACCTATTTGGCAAGAGCTTAGGAACTAAACTAATGTTCGGACATCTGCCATGTTACAAAACGCCTCCACATCCAACATCTGCGTATATCCATAGAAATATAAAGAGTTACGCTTTTATATTATATTTTCATTTGCGAAATAAATTCATTAGCTTATGTATGCTAGAATTATCGTAACGATTCAAGAAGTGGTTTCGATACTTTTCAATGATGTGCATGAACTTCGTTATCTATGTCCAAAATTATCAAGACAATTTGAGAAATAGTTTCAAGCATTTACAATGCTGTGCATGAACTTCGCTATCTATGTCCAAAATTATCAGTACAATTCGAGAAATATTTTCAAGCATTTTCAATGCTGTACATGAACTTCGTTATCTATGTACAAAATTATCAGGACAATTTGAGAAATAGTTTCAAGCATTTTCAATGCTGTGCATGAACTTCGTTATCTATGTCCAAAATTATCGGGAAGACTCGAGAGATAGTTTCGAGAATTTTTAATGATACGCAGTGTACGAATTATTAAAAAATCCTGGCAGATTCTGTTGCATGCCACGCTGAAATACTGTATCGGTCAGGGAAGTCATGAGAGATACTGATTATTCAAACACCACTGAAATTGGATTCATATTTTTTTTGGGGGGGAGGGGGCTGAATTCTTCTATACTGGGCATCAGTAAAAGTAGTTATTCCAAAGTTTTGGGAAAAAAGGTTTAGTTGTTTCTTAAGATAAGAAAGAAAGATTGGAATGATCTTAGTATGTTGGTCCTTATACTAAGAAACAAATTTAAAGAAACAAAGAAAAGAAACTAAGAAAAGAAAGAAAGTAAGAAACTAAGAAACAAATTTACTTTTATTAAATAAGTTAATAGCTTATTTTTAAATAAATATTCTTTCTCGAATAACAGTTTCTTTGCACTGCGTGTTGACGTGTATCATTTAATTTAACCTTTCTAAAAGGACTACATATGAGTTAAAAAACACTCAAATTTTTTTTAAAAAAATGGTTTGTAGTTTACCCAAATAAATTTTTTTATGTAATTGTAGACCAATGAATATCTTTCCCAGACATTTTACTTCTAAAATAAAACAACAGTAATTATAACGGACAGGTGTGAAGGAAATCAGAAGAAAATATTTGGTTTCTCTACCTGAAGACAAAACGGTCAATTGCCTAGTACGAGAGTTACAATTTTTTTTTTCTTGGGACTTAACATGATAAGCAAAAACAGTAGATATAAGATGTATTTATTCATATTTATATGTTATCATGTTAATCACATATTCATTAAGTTAATTCAAATTTTCTTCATGTTAAAAACATGTCTCATTATTTTTAAAATTGGACTTGTGGCTCTAGAACGTTCATAAAAATGTATCAAACGGCTCCCATCTCCTTGAAGTTTGGCCATCCCTGTTATATGCTCTCTCTTTTAAACGATGACTGAGGATTAGGGAACACAGTCGCCAAATCCTGGACGAATTATCGTCCACCACCTTTAAATTCGGGCGCCATTTGAAGAGACAATTAGAATTTTTCAATGTCGAGAAATTGAAGAAATCAGCAATGCAATCGCCAGAATTTGAACTGCCGAATGTGCATCGAGTATGCTTCCTATTACACCACGAAAACAAGCAGAAAGGGAGAAAATACCTTATATAATGACTAAAAATTTCCTTATTGATAACGTGCAATTGAGACTAAAAATATGAAAATAAAACACATTAAAAAAGAGTTCTTATCTAATAAGTTTTTACTTAAAACGTATATGATAATTAATGCACTAAAAGCAGAAAACAATTTATTATATTGTTTAATAGAAATAATAGATTAAACAAGTCTATTTGCAGAATTCATTTACAAGTTTATATCACGAATAATGAAATCCAGGGGCGTCGAAATAGTTAA
This sequence comes from Stegodyphus mimosarum, assembly GCA_000611955.2. Classification (NCBI taxonomy): domain Eukaryota; kingdom Metazoa; phylum Arthropoda; class Arachnida; order Araneae; family Eresidae; genus Stegodyphus; species Stegodyphus mimosarum. The sequence goes on along the minus strand of KK113043.1, from coordinate 284,041 downwards.
ATTTCATTGTAAAATGGCATTTATCATGGACCTTCCACGCTTTTATTATTCGCAATATAATATTGTAAATTAATTCCGTAAATAGAATTATTTAATCTATTATTCTCAATAAACTATATGATAATTTCTTTATCCTTTTATGCACTAATTATCATACCCATTTTAAATAAAAGCTTACTGTATAAAACCTTTGTTTAATTATATTTTATTAAAATTTAACATGTTCTTGATAAAATATTCACATGTTGAATGCCACAGCAACATCAAGTAGGACCATTTCTTAATTTTACTGCTTTTCTTGTCCTATTTATCCTAACAATAAGTTCAGACCTAGTTTCCCTTCCATATAAATAATAATTACTTAAAAGTTACTGCAGCAAAATATATATTAGAATCACCTTATAAGGTATTTTCTTCCTCCTTTCTTCTTAAAAAAAATTTAGACTTAAAAAAATGGTTTCTTGGGGTAACTGGAAGCACACTCGACCTATATTCGGGAGTATATTCGATGTAATATCCCGGCGAGGGCACTGCACATTTTTCATGTAACCAGCCTCAAAAGTCCTGACGAAAGCCTCAAAGTCCAGTGGTGCCCGAACTAAAACGGGATAGACAAAATTCGTCACTACCAGGATTTGGCTACTAGGTTCAATTTTCCCCTGTCGCCCTTTAAAAAGGAAGAGTATATAAGGTATTTTATCATTTCTTTCTGCATGCCTTCGTGGTGTAACTGGAAACACACCACTCGACGTGTAATTCGGGATGTCTGGAATCCCGACGACTTTTCATGTATCCAGCATCAAAACTCCTAGTAACTGTACAATATTAACAATTTATAGGTAAAGTTTCCAGAAGCCAGAAACCAAACGCACAAAGGAAATTTCTGGGGTCGTAGAAATAATTTTAACCATTTAAATCTGTGTTTGTGGAACACTGGTTTTTCACACGGCTTCAAACAATGTAAGACTTGTGAATCACATGCGATGGACAAAGCTCCGAAATGTAAAGCCGCTGTGAATTATCGACGATGCACAAGGGCAGTCAAGCTGATTAAACACGCGTAATTATCATTTATCTCTAACTTGTATTTTAAACGAAAACAATCATTCAATTTCACTTTAAACTGGTCATTTAAGTATCTTTCTCGTGGATCACTTTCAAGTTCATACATGTGATCAAATGTACAATTCCATAATGTTCTTATAAATTTCTTATTTCGGGTAAATAATGGTGCTCAGTATGTCTTCAGGCTTGTGGTACAATGGCGAAACATCTACCCTTGGTTCCAACTTCAATTATTCCTTTACGATTTCTGTGAATATTTTCATCTCAGGAAAACAGCATCCAAAATACTAGTTATAATCTTCTTGCATTATGCTCGGCGTCAAAGACGCTTTCGTGTGCAGCATGGCGTCAGTGTTACGTTTGTGGTATGTACCCTCTTCCTGCACCAATTATGGAGAGGACAGTTCGTGCACGAGGTTCTCCAACCTCTCAAACACGAAATTTAGCTTAAAACGAGCAGAATAAGGCAGGAGGGTGTAATGTTTTCTCAGGAAAAAAGGAGAGAATGCCCGCGTTGTAATTATGGCACAAAGAGACCGCTAAGCAAGTAGTATTCCCCCCTCTCCTTTGCGGAGAGTGTGGTTGTAATTCTCATTTGTTTTTGGCAAATTTGACAGGAAGTGTTTTTGTTGCGTTTTGTTCTTTTAGCGCTTTCAACACGTAAAGTAAAAACACAGTAGTTAATTGTAGGCAGTCTACTATATTTTTTTTTCCTCATAGTATACGTGTCTGGATTTTCCTGTCATTTAAATAAGGAAAATAGTTTTTTTTTTTACTTCTTTCTTTTTTAAATATTTTTGAATGTAACATAAATAGCTTAGCTTAAGAAATTTGTCAAAGTTAAGTATGTTAGCGTTCAAAGTTTTATATAAAGAAATGAATTATAAAAAGAAGGATAGTTTCAATAATGCATGATGCTAATCCATCAGCTAAAAAATACAAAAGAATTTTAGATGATTATATAAAGTTATTTAAATCAGTACGGTTTGATCTAAACATGCATGTTCGTCTAAATATAACGAAAAAAAATTCGTTAATACTTTTTTATGTGTGACGGTGAATATAAGTACCTTAGATACTCTTTCATGAAAGCATCGTTTCTTAGTCAGAAAACCCTCACATTGTTTTATCATAACCAGCTATTCGTTAACATTTCTTTTTCCTTCAAATTTCATAACATGGTAAAATAGATACTGTGTATTTTTTTCCAATCCATCGCAATTTCAAAGCGAACAATTGCAACATTGTACAGAAAAAACATTTTTATCTCCAGCGCGTGAGACTGTGTATCAGAAATTCTAAAGATATGCTCAATTTAAAATTATTTTGCGATATTGCTCCTGAATTGAATTTTATGGCTTAAGGGCGCAGAACATGATATTTAATAATAAATAAAGGTAACACACAAAATGAAAAAAAAACCCGCACCTTTGGGCGTAATTTAAAATTTGAAACTTTTTACTTCCTTGTACGAAGTAAAAGAAGCAATGTGATCGCGGAAATTATCGGGTATCATATTTCAACGAAAATATCTATTTTCACCGATATCGAATGCAATTCAACGATGTTTTGCGTAACATCTGTACGCAAGGACAGAGTAAATGACTCTTTTTTTCTAAAACGGGTTGCAAAAAGGATTTAAAATGGATTTAGAAGAGATTTTTTTCGTGACGTCTGTACGTATGTATGGATTTCGCATAGCTTAAAAACAAGTAGCCTCTGCACGTTGTGTATAGGACAGCCATAACATGTAGCAGCGCGCCTACCTTTTCGGTTGCAATCGGCCAATGTGATTAAATTATGTTGTTATCTTCCGGCTAAGGTTTTTATGCCTTTAATTAATCTGCAGGCAGTAGCTGTAAAATTATAAACAATTTAAAAGTTGTTTAAGTGCGGGTAAGCCTTTTTTATCACAGCAGCCATATTTGTTTACATTTGAAACTTAGCAGAATAGTGAATTAAGTCAGTTTCTGGGCCTTCAGTGTATTTTTGCAGCGTGGGACCAAAAGTAAACTTTCAGTTTTGTGCAGGAAAAATCTGCTCTTTTGCCCTCTGGCCGAATTGCTTGTTTTTGCGTAGAAACTCTAATTTTAATTGTAAAAATTGCTTTTTAATTGTTTTAATTGTATTTGGGTGTTTTATATCTTTCAACTCTTAATAAAGATTGCATTGCTGCGAAGTGAGAACTGAATAAATTGTATAAGAAATATATCTCTAATAAAATTTGAGGAAATAAATTTAAATGAAATGCAGCAAAAAAATACGCATAATTTAATATTCCGAACAAGGAAGTCATGTGGTGTACACATCAGATTTTTTTTTAATTTTCCAGTGTATAGTTTTTTATAAAGCAATAAAGATTTCTTGTTTTCTTTAAACAATGTTTGGTCCCGCTGGAGTAATATTTCTAATTTATTTCGAGGATTTTAGTTTGTGTTCATAATTCGCTGAAGTATTTAACAGAAAACATTTAATTTTATGGTGTTCATTGCATCGCTTTGCATGTGATTAGCAGTTTTCAATTTCTGACTTAAAAATGTGACACGAGCGACTTTTCTTTCATTCGCAACAATTCATAGCTAATAATTAATAGCCATAATAATAGTCTTAATTTCGGTATAATATTAAAAATAAATTTAATTTATTTTGTAAAAAATTTGAAATGCTAAAAGGGTAACAATCTGGGAAGTGATCCGCGTAAATAAATGTATAGCGAGGTCTTCAATAATCAAGCAATTTCTTTATTAAATTAATATGCAAGTCTCCACGTGAGTTAAATATAAAAAAAATGTCGTAACAAATCTGTCCTACTAACTTGGGTTTAGTCGCTGAACACTGGTAGTTCGGTCCGGGGTTCGAAACATGCGAAAGGGATGGCTGCATGGGTCGTTTCGTGGTTTCCCCATGTGTAACGTGTGCACGAGCGAATTTCCATTAGAAAGTCCTCCACGAAGACATGCCTCCCCTTAAGCAGATAAGCCTCCAGTGCTTTGCTATAATCAACTAAACCAAACTACTTGGCTTTACCGTTTTGAACAGCTCATTTTAAATGCAAGATTATATGTTTTATACCTTCAATTTCCGGGTAAGTAATTCTTAAACTAGTAGGTCTATCCTAATAGCTAGGTTTAAATTTATTTCAAATATTTAACTGAACTCTTCATACTAAAATGAGATTGCAGTTTCTTTACAATCTTCTGATTTTTACATTTAAAAATGTTTAATATTTTTTTAAGTCTGAATTTTATTAACAAACTAATCGAAACGTTAAACTGTAACCTAAGGTTTTCAGAGTGCACCTCCGTTTCATATATAACTCCATTTTGCCATTGACTGCCATTTTTATTTTCCATTCAAAACATATTATACCATTAATGACTCTGATTAACAATTATTCAAATGCTTTATCCCTCTTGGTGGGAATAAGAAACAAATATATGTTGATTGATGCTTGTTCTAATATTAATTATTGCAAAGCAATGAAGGCTTTTATGTCTAGGAAAGGATATGTTTCGTGAAAGGCTTTCTTAAGGAGCTGCCTAGTATGCATATTATGTACGAGTAAAAAAAAACACGAAACCTCATTCAGCTGAATCGTTCCATCATGGGAATAAGTCCTAGAGGGAAATCGCAGTGTTCCGTGGCTTTAGCCACTTTTCAGCTGATTGGTAATTGCATAATAAGAAAACTTTCATATGGGCATCTTATCGCCACATTGAACAGTAGAATTTTCCAATCTGCAGTGCAATTCAAAGTGGAAAACGACAAGAGCATGTGGTTAAAAATATGAGAATCTATTCTTTCTTAGATAGAATTTCGTGGACCTCGCTATACATTTATTTACGCGGATCACTTCCCAGATTGTTACCCTTTTAGCATTTCAAATTGTTTACAAAATAAATTCAATTTATTTTTAATATTATACCGAAATTAAGACTATTATTATGGCTATTAATTATTAGCTATGAATTGTTGCGAATGAAAGAAAAGTCGCTCGTGTCACATTTTTAAGTCAGAAATTGAAAACTGCTAATCACATGCAAAGCGATGCAATGAACACCATAAAATTAAATGTTTTCTGTTAAATACTTCAGCGAATTATGAACACAAACTAAAATCCTCGAAATAAATTAGAAATATTACTCCAGCGGGACCAAACATTGTTTAAAGAAAACAAGAAATCTTTATTGCTTTATAAAAAACTATACACTGGAAAATTAAAAAAAAATCTGATGTGTACACCACATGACTTCCTTGTTCGGAATATTAAATTATGCGTATTTTTTATGTTTTCAATCAATATAAATTGATTGAAAACATAAAATAGAATTTTAAGCTAAAAAGTTTTCTATTCCCAACGGAAGGAAGATGAAAAAACAAAGATCAGTTTTCAAGATAATAAAAAACTGATGACAGTACTTCCTTATTATAACGGCCCCCAAAATTTAACCGCTAATCATCCGAGATGTAGCATGTAGCGAGGAATAAGGACACGTAGTGAGATATCTCGGTTGATTAGTTGTTAAATCTTGGGGATCGCTGTGATAAGGAAGTAACCCAAAGACTTAATTTAAATATTTAACTGAAATCTTCGTACTAAAATGAGACTGCAATTTCTCTACAATCTTATGATTTTTACATTTAAAAATTTTTAATATTTTTTAAAGCAAATTAGCAATGATATGGATTAATTTTTAGCTCGTAAAATTCGACAAAGAATAAAATATTACACTTTCTTAGAATTTTTCATAATAACGCGAAGTGTAAAACATTTCTATTCCCAACTATTGTAAAGAGATGTTCTCACAATAGTTGGAATTCTTCAATTCATAATTGTTTTGAAAAATATTGCTTAAAATATGTAATCATTGGTAAATTCAGTTAACATAAATTTTAAAGTACAGTGTACATTTTAATTTGTTCAAATTCCTCATAGCCTGCTGAAAGATGGCTGCTATTTTCACTAATACGCGCTTCCGAGTATTACTGTTGAATTTTATAATTCTAGCTTGAATTTTGCAGAATAATAGTCTGGCGTATTTTGGTTTCCCTTCCGATAATTTATAGAACGCCTAACATTTTAAAAGAATTGTTTCAGATTTAAAAAAAATACAGCTAGAAATTTAGATTTGTTATTTAATTTTGGAAATCCGTAAAAACACAGAAGCATTCCTCAAAGGTTTTCCTTGTGATACAGAAGTCAGTTCATCCAACTATAGCAACATGAAAGCCTCGGGCTGAGTTCTTGGGAAGCTAATTGTTGATATTTAAAGATTTTTACTCACATACGCATACATACACATGCACGTACACATACAAGAAAAAGAAAAGAAAAGAAAAAATGAAATGGCTAAGAGGGGCATGAGGTAATAAACAGTAACGGATGATAATTCAGCATACCTTAATTTCACCAACTAGGTGTCGTTAGTTTCCCCTCACCAGCTGTCCTTTAAGTGTTTGGGGAGGGGGATTAAAAGGACTTATCACAAGTGCTCTTGTAGTGTAATGGTCAAGGCATCCAACAAGCAACTAGCACTTGGAATTTCTCGGTCAGTTGCTGACGAGGCCACTTTTGATGTTTTTTTTTTCTTTCAAGATCTTTTTTTCACACACACATACATACAACAGATAAGAAGGAACTGTTAGTCATTTTACAAAGCCAGTAAACTGATTGCCTTGGAAAGATATATTTATGAAAAATATTTTAAGGGATACTGGCTTGCAATCCCTGTACACACAGGGGGGGAGGCCCCATGTATGCAACTTCGAGAACCGAAACCAGGACGAATTAATAATGGGTATCTGTCTTATTCGCTCGACACAGGAAGGCTTTGGGAAAATTAAGGAAGAAGAATGTTCGTCCCTGATAGAAGTGCATACCAGCATATAAGGAATAACTCATATTCCTACTTAAAAGGGCGTATGTTTGTTTCAAAGATAATAAAAATTCAAGTATTCGCAATTCCTATGGTAGTCTTCTATTTACAAATGCTGTGCTGCCGTAAAAAAAATAATAATAAAAAAATTTAAATTAAAAATAAAAAATCTGAAAGGTTTCAGATTTCAAATTACGTCTAAAGGAGCGTTTTTTAACGTTTCGTGTTTAGCTTTATTTATTAAATATCATGTTCTTTGCACTTAAACTAAAAATTCAGTTCAATAGCAACATCGCAAAATAATTTTAAAATGAGTCTATCTTTAGAATTTTTGATACACAGTTCTGCGCGCTTTAGATAAAAAGGTTTTTCTTCTCCCGTAGATTGTTGCCGTTGCTCGCTTTTAAATCGTTTGAGTTTGTTTATCAAAAATTTGTTAAAGTTTTACAACATATAAAATAGATGCTAAAACGAATTCCAAAATTCGGGCATCCAGATGGTCGTATTCGGGTGGAAACGTACGTTATTCAAACTTGGATGGCTCTAGGTACCGTTGTTTTATCACATACCTACATTTATGCAGATTCTTCATTATTTAATTTTTTTAAATATAATACAGGGCTGCAATATTTTGTGGCAACAGTCTGAAAAGTGATTCAGACTTTTAATGTTTCCGACGCAAAATCGCAAAACGAAAACAATAGCCCTTTAGGGACAAAGTCGCTTTGGACTACAAAAAACCAATAAAAGAGCGAGTTAAATAAAGGAAACCAAACTCCGTATTTCGACGTTGATCATTGACCCGAAGGCGCGTTAGCCCAGAAGTGCTATTAGTTTCGAAACGGCATTTTACGTCTGTTCACTATAAATGTCCGTTTCACTTTTCAAATTGTTGCCTCCAAATATTATCGTCCTGTATTACATTTAATTACGTATATATTTAGAAATTAAATAACAAAGAATCTGCATGAATGTATGTATGTATGTTTCTCGCATTGTGAAAAAAGATGGTGCCTACAGCCATCAAATTCCGAATAACGTAGTCCTCCACTCGAATATGGGCACCTATATTTTTTAAACTTATTATAGCGTTCCCTGATAATTTTTGATTAACAACTACGGCCCTAACGAATTTTTGATTAACAAACTCAATGATTTCAAAGCGAGCAATGGCAATACTGAACGAAAAAAATAATTTTTTTTCTAGCGCGCAAGACTGTCTTATAAATTAGTAAAATATTTCCGATTTTAATATACATGAGTCATATCTAAAAGGAAGCAAATTTACATTTCAATAAAAATGTCATATTCCATTTGACTATTCTAAAGCACAACTTGCTAACGGCAACTACAAAGCAACATATTAAAAGTCTTAGAATATTTCCAATTCCAATAACAATATATTCTGACTTCATCAGAATGACAATGAGACGAGAGCAAAAGAACACTACACTGAGTAATTACGTGGTTAATCGAGCTCCGTTTTTTATTAAGAAACCACATAGTTAAATAAAAACAAAAATGTTCACTGGGGAAGAAAAAACTAGGTACGAAAAAACTTCGTTACCTTGTTGTAGTTTAGGAACTACCTCGCTTTTTTCCAGGTAATTAAAATAACTCACAAATGTACCTAACCGACACTTGGGAGGTCAAACTTAATGCTATTCGGAATGTTATTGTTACTTTTTTTTATTTCTCTCAACGTTCATGATGGTGTTCTTTTTACTGTTGCCACTAACGCTCTCTTTTATACCTGCGCTTTCGGATAATAATAACGAGCTGGTAGAAGAAGCCGCTCAACCAATAACTCTTCCCAAATGCGCTCGTTTTCAAAGGGCACAAGAAAAAGGAATAAAAATATAAAGTCGGAGTCCTCTCCAATTAGATTAAATGTTTTTTCTTCGAGCGAGTGGGTTCAAGAATCACCGCTGCTCAGCTGAGAGATGTTAATCCAGGATATTTATGAACGATTTCCACACCGAATTATAGGACTGAGTTATATACGAAAAGCCTATTGAAGAAAACTAGTTGTTCTACAACAGAACAATGTAACAAGGTTCCTAAAATTATGGCGGATCGTAAATTGGCGGCGAACTGACTTTACCTTTGAAAATGATAAAGAAAGCAAAAAAGAAACATAATGAAATAAAAAATTATCGGACTTTAATTGGCTTTATTGCAATTCACTCGATCTACAATCGCAAAAGTTGCGAAAGAAAAAAAAAAGCTAACTTATTTTTTTTTAGCTCAATTCCTTAATTATTTAAGTATCGAGCAGTGGCAACAGAGAGTAAGCTGTGTGGCCAAAACGTTATTTAAATGTTGTTTTGATACTGAGGCTTCTTTTGTGGATAAAATAAATTCGGTAGTCAAAATGAAACCAGGTAAGAAATGTTAGGATTGAGTGCGTCTGAGGTATTTAATGCAGTCTGGAAATATGGGGTAAGACATTTTTACCTCTCTGTTTGTCTTTGAAGAAAAAATGATCAAATATTTTTAAAATAATACCATTTTACCTAAACCTAATATGAAAGATATTTGGTTTAGAATTGTTTTTAGTTAAATATTAATTTCTAATTAATAACATGTAATATTAGGATCAAGCATGGTTAGCATTTTTACATTAAAATATGTGATAAATAACTATAAATTTCAAACAGACAGCTTTTAATGCACTGATAATTACTTTAGTAATTTCAAAGAAATTGTTTTGATAATAATACATGAGAGATTTTTAGTATATTTCATGATGTTGCATAGATTACATGATTTTCATCTCTTCTAAATCTTCTGATATATTTCAAATAATACAAAGATGGTATTTGGTAATTCAGTATTATTCACCCTTGATTAGGAGTATACGGATGGCTTTTACGATTGTTGCCGACATCTGGGTAATACTGATGACAAGCTTCCTTACTAAACATTGAAAAAAGATGCTGTGTTATATTGATTGTTATCCTTCTAATTGTCAAAAACTAAATATCTTGTCAAAAGTCGTCAAGCGTTTCACACACGCCCACATACACACACACACAGACAAAAAAAACTGAAGATCCAACTTTATTCAGCCTCTAATTTTTTTAACTAATTGTTATTTCTTTGAAAATATCATAGAAGCCCAAATGCTTTTCTTATGATGATGCTATTTCTTTGCTTTTTTAAATGCCCTTCTTACATGTGCAGTCTAATATTTAAATGCTAATATGCTTGTTGTCAAGAACAACATATTAACTTTGTTTTATTTTACTAAAACATATTCACATAGTTTTTTACAGGTAGGATAATGGCATTTAGAATGTGTAATTATCATTCCTAAAGATCATTTCTAACATAACAGTTTCACTAATGTCAGGCTATTTACCAACAAAAGCCAGGGCTTCACTAGGGGCTGAGTGTTTAAGACCTTTAAATGCTGGGTTCGAAACTAGGCGAACGGGCTAACTGCTCGAGGGGTTTTCATGTTATGCAACATGAAGACGAGCCACTTTCCCTTAGATAATCCTCCACGAAGACACCCCTTTCCTTCGGCAGATAGCTCTCGAGGGCATTACCGTATTTCGCATAACCTAACCTAACCTAACATGAAATCTGGCTTATTTTTCTTACTCTGTTGAACACTTTAAAAATACTAGATCGACTTACACATGACGTTATTATCTTATATTTCATTAGTACGGTAACTTTTCTCTATCTCTTTATCCTTCTTTAAATGTTTTTGCGTTCCTCATCAACGGTTTTACTAAATATAATGAGAATTCCTTTAATGAAAAATATCAGTTTCTTTGAATTCTGTCAGGAAGAAAGATTTATACTACAGAAGATCTTTAAATAATAATAATGTTGATAATAAAGAAATAATAATAAAAAAATTATTAATTAAATTAAAAGTTAAGAGATAATTATTGTAATAACGTTAATTAATAATTAAATAATAATTATTATTAATTATTAATAATGATGATGATGATAATAAAATTGTATGTATAAAAGGCGTATGTTTTGCAGCGATTTGCGCACGTTTTTAATTTTGTCACTACTGTATAGAAGAAGAACTAACATAAAATTAAATAAATATCAGCAACCATACAGTAGTAGGTCCATATTAGACATGACTGATCCTCCTATTCAGTATAATTCCTGCCGCAATAGGTTACTTGGAAGGTGAGTGAGTGAGCGAGTACGCCGCAAAGATGGCTTCCAACGACAGAGGTGAACCAAACAGTAAAACGCATTTTACTGGTAATTATATACAATTACAGACGGGAAATCTACTAAATGACAAGGTTGAATATTATGTACTAATAGCAATTTCTATATTTTACTAAGTCTTTCTTGTCTAAAGTTAGTTCATTTTAATACACATTCTGAGTACCTGAAACAAAGGCTCTTATACTTGTTGAAGAAAACGAGGCTTACTGTTCTATGATATAATTACCAGTAATTTGGGGATTATAAGTAATCCCCAAATCTTGACATCTGCAGACTCTAAGTATAATCCTGATTATCTGCTTTAAATTCTGATCATTTCAAACATAACGTTATTCACAGTGGTTTCTGCTTAAGCAGTGTCTTCAGATTTTCTTTATTTTACCAAGGACTACTCTATTTTTGAGAATGTTGGGAGTCCACTTTGCCCAGGCACAGTTCGCTGACTTCTTCAAGCGCCAGATTAACACAATTTCATTGCATTAACACAATGAAAGCAATAATGGTCCGTGTTACCCTCCTCTCCGCACTCGTAGAAGGGAGTATCCATACGTCTGAATCCGTTAAGGTATACTGAGCTGCCTGCTTGGCCAGAAGATCTGTGGCTTCATTTCTTTGAACCCCTGTAAAAGAGGGAACCCATTTTAGAGTGGGTCTTTGTGAGATAGGCATAGTCAGAAGCTATTTTTGAATTCGGTATACCAAAGGACTCCTGTTGTTTTGTCCTGCCATAGCCGCCAGACTTGACTCTGAATCACTGAGCATGGAGAACTTCTGCTGTTAATATGTGTTAGTGTACCTAATTGCAGCGCTAACAGCTTTAAGTTCTGCTTGGTATACCGAATCATTCAATCCAAGTGGTGATAACTCTGACCCCAAAATGTTAACGTTTCCCCCAACCTGGTCATCCTTGCGATATTTGCCTCTCTTTCAACTATTAGATCTAGGGAAGGAATTCTTGCCAGTTATTGTAGGACTGGTGTTGACATGATGCGGTAGGTTTTGCATTTTTGAAGTAGGTGCTGTCTGTGAATTGAAAACAGGGATCTTCTCATGTTAGAGCTAAGTTCACCATCCCACATTCCGGCTCTGTTTGTGATTACTCTTTCTGTAACGGTTTTATGCCAAATCTTTAACAGATTAGACGAGATAGCCCCCCTCATTTAAGTGAAGTTATGCTCTCATGTTGTTGCTTAGAATGCTAATTCACGTCTGAATCCTGATATGTGGTATCCAGAAATGTGTGTTGTCGAGTATTAACCCAAGATATTTCAACTGGAGGAGACATTTCACCGATAATAACCCATGGAGTTTAACACTTACGTTATGTTAAAACTGTCTGCTGCGTCCGATGAGTAAAGCTTTAGTTTACTGCGCCGAAATAAGAAGCTTATATACTCTAACCCATTAAGAGAATAGATCGATGCAGCACTGAGCTCTCTTTTCGAGGCTGCACTTTTCTTCCACAACTAGCATAAAATCATCTACGTTTGCTATAATTCGAGCATATTCTACTCTTTCCAACTAATAAATTGCCTTGTTCCTCGTTATATTCCAGAGGGTTGGTCCCAGACATGACCTGTGGGCACTCTCTAAAGACATTTTTGACATAAATGTCACTGCCTGATGTTAGTTCTGCGCTTCGATCTTGAAGGTACGAGCAAAGGATGGTCATAATGGCTGTGAGACCATACGGTACAGCAAATGTATTACATCTGGTCGTTAAAGAGATTCAAAGACTCCCTGTCAGTGGGTATCGCCAGTGAGTGCAAGTGTTTATCTTTGTTCTGTTGGTTAGTGGCCATTAAGTCTTTTATCGCATGCTCGGTTGAGTTGCCTACTCGGAATCCATATTGATTGGGATGCATGATTTTTTCGAAAAGAAGTTGAACCTTGGAAATATTACTTTTCCCAGTACCTTGCCGAGCGTTGGCAGTATGCAGACCGGTCCTGTAAGATGAAAGAATGTAGGAGTTTTGTTATATTTCAGCTGTCAACGTCATATTTTTAGGAAAGTGTTGACGTTTCCAGCAAGCTGAAAAGACCGCGAAGTGTAACTATGGGAATTCTCAGTGAATCTATCTACCATTCAGGCCTGAAGTATTTTCGGGGCCAGAATTATGAGGTATTCCTCCCGCCTTCTTAGCATGCCTTTGGGGTGTTCACTCTCGGTGCGTATTCAAGAGGTCGTGGTTCGAGTCCTGGTTAGGGTATTGCTCCTTTTTCATCTCTCCTGCTTTAAAAAAATACCTAATGTCACTACAGAGGCGGTCGGACTAAAAAAGGGTGGTGTATGACGATTCTCCAACACCAGGATTTGGCGACTGCTCCCCCTAATCCCCAGTCGCCCTTTAAAAGAGGGAATATGTGAGGTATTTCTGCCGTCTTCTTAGGTCCATGGTTCGAGTCCCGACGAGGGCATTGCTCATTTTTCATCTCTCCTGCTTTCAAAAATATCTCATGTCTCTATATAATATGTATGACGTTATCCACTTCTATTTGCATAAGAGAAGGTTCGTCTCTTTTTGTAATTTAGCGAAATTTCACATTGTAGCTCTCTCTCGCTTCCTGTTGCTCCTGTGAATGGCACCTTACATTTAAGTGATACCTTACATCTCCCTCCTTATGACTTTTCTTTGCGGTATAATTGGAAGCACTTCCAGCTAGCAATACGATACTCCGGAATATCACTTCTTGGAGAAAGCAAACACTGTTTCACGTTTTCTGCTTCGACATACAAAATGATATACCAGTGGTGTCCGAACTAAAAGCTGGCGAATGATAATTCTTCACCAGCAGGATTTGACAACTGGATCCCCGCTTCGTCTTTAAGTGAAGGTAAATGTAAGGTATTTTCTCCCTCCTTACAGTTTACCTTCGTGGTATAACTTTTCTTATATTCGCAGTTTAGATAACTGTTTGAAACAAAGCGCCTAAATTTCAGGCTAACCAAATATCGTTCTGTTTAAGACTGCCCTTTCTAAATGCTAATTTAAAATGAGTTAAATTGCTGCTTTTTCTTTCATCTGAGTATTTAGAGACAACTGTATGCATGCCTTTAGTCATCCTAATTTCAGTATACCATTAATAAAAAGACTGAGATGCACCAGCACTGTGTATTAAACACTTGAATTTTATAGACATATTATAATAATCCGAAATTAAGACAGAATGTTATTCAATTATATTCTTTCTATTAAATGCACAATGAATAAATATTATTTTTTTTTTGTAGATTTGATTAAAAATATAATATCACATACTAAGAGGTCACCGTTCTATCAATATTTAGCTTAATTTTAGTAAAACAAATTACATTAAAATACTTAGAGAATTGCCTGAATGTGTTATAGTGACTCAAGATGATTACGTACAGCAGGCACAGATCGACACAGATTGGCTAAATTGATTCAGAATTGTCTCAAATTTTCGACGTGTTAAAAAAAGTAGCATCTGTGAAAAGCATGAAAGGATGCCCAGACATGCGTAGTTTTCATGGCGAATGTACTTGATTTCTTCTTTTGGAAACATCCATCTGTGCTACACGTTGTCCACTCGTGATAACCAATGACAGACAAATTAAAAGTAAGAAAAACAAAAAATTCGATGTCGATAATGACCATTTTTATTAGCCACTATATTCATGCAAGGGTCACGTGCATGTACGTGGGAGAGGAGGAGCTTCAATAGCAAAATAACAGTGAAAATAAAATCCGAAAAATGAAAGGCAAGAAGAAGCACCCAAGGCCAACCAGCGTCCCTCCCTTCCAGCTTAATATGTACCCCAGAAAAATACAATATTAGAGTTACCAATTCTTATTCGGCATATACCCCTCCGAAAACGATTCGTGATTGCCTCTGGGCAAGTCGTGAGTCAAGCTTGACTGGCGATGTTATGTGTGACATACCGAATACTGCCCCGCCTTAAGTTTTTCCATGCCTTCTTCGCTGACTTGATGTAATTTTTTCGAAGCTCATCTTCGGGCCCGGGGCCTTTTCTCACACAGAGGTTAAAAAAGAGCCGCAGTGTTTTCAAACTATTAGAGTTCTTCAATTTCTTGAAACTTATTATTTTTCATCATTTATTTTGATAAATGGGAAGGCGATGTATTTGTTTCATTGCATTTACGTGGTCCTTGGAAGCGAGTTTCGTGATGTTATTGAACGATTTGATACTGCAAACAGAAGGACGTTTAAAGGCACATAACATACAGCGTAACCATTTTAAAACCCTCCTGAAACCGTACAATAATTTTCAACCCTCAGTAAAGGCCTTCATAAAAGTTATCATAAAATGGAACGTCGAATAAACTGTGCCAGAGTCGTATCAGATAATTCATAGCTAGGCTAGTTTTGTAAAGAGAAAAACGTGACTTATTGTTTTCTAAATGCATTGTTTTCACCAATAATATTGTTACGGTATTTGTACTTAATTTTCTATTTTTAGTAGAATTATGATTAAAATTGTTTTATTTTCCCGTGCAATGCAGCGCGTGACGAAATTTAAGAGAAAGCTACGCCGAAAAATTAAAAATACCATAGCGCGTGCATTTAACATTTAGATCTCGTAATTGCTTTTCCTATCCAGAAAAATCGAGAAAATACCGGACTGATCTCGTGCTTAATTAAAAAGTGTACAAAAGCCGGCTTAAAACATCTCAGCTCAGTTGAAGTTGTTTTAAACGAACTGTTGTAGTTTACTTAGTGATTTTATTGATTGTAGCGAATTCTCTGTGAGATCGAATTAGCTCCTCTGTTTTGAATTGAGTTCTTTTTAACGTTGTTAGAAGTTCAAAATATAACTACTGTGAGATATTGTGATATTGCACGAATATCTTTGAGGAAACATTTCAGCATTTTTTTTATGTCTTGTGAAAAGAAATTTTATTAACTTTTCAACGACTTGAGCATTCAATCCATTACGAACCCGTACGCACGCAACAATATTACATGTGAATAATGATACTAACTGGGAGACCATAAAATACCTATAAGTTTAATCGTAAAACCAAAAAATTATTTCAAACCTCAGTGAAGACCTCCTTAAAAATATTATACAACAGAGTGCTTAAATTAACTGTGGCGCAGCCGGATAACATTTTGTTTATTATCAAAGTAACTCACAGCCAGGTTTGATTCCATTAAAAAATAATAGTGACTTATTTTTAAGCACATAGTTTTCAAACTTGAAAATTTCGCTTTTAAACACCATATTTTGATTTAAATCGCACGCATGATACACTCATAAAGAGATTGTTTAACATTGCAAGCTGGAGCTTGGGATTATCTATTAACTCCTCTAAGAATTTATGATCAAAGTTTCAAATTAGATTTAGAAAATAGATTAATAAAATAGATTTGGAAAAAATTTTTAAAAATGGTAAGATCAAAAGGAAAGTGCAATCAAATCCTAGCCCGCAGACTTAAAGTTTAACACATGACCCTATTTTAAGCTAGTTACAACTCCGGGGAGATGGGTCCGAGGGTCTCCTAACCCTCTTCCCTTACCTCTAACCTCTTGAGAGGACTTTCGGCTCGCCGCTTATTTTGAGTACCCCATGCCACACAGGCACCATATGTACTTTCACAAACAACTATGCCTTCTCCAGGACTCGAAACCGGTCCCTTCGATACGACAGTCAGCGTCGCCAACCACTATCCCGGTTCGGTGGCTTAGAAAAATTAAATTTTTAATTTATTTTTTATTTCTAAAAATCAGTACCCAATAGATACTTTCCAAACAATGCTATTTATTTCTTCATAGAACCATAAAAACCTTATTTGTGGAAGAATAGAACGTAGAACCTTTTTTTGTGGTGTTTGCCATATTTTTATAATTTACTGAGAACTTTAATGCTTTTGTATTAGAGAGTTTATTCACATTCAAATAAATCTTTTAATGCAAAGAAGCTATAAATAGAGATAATCAATTAACAAACACAAATTTTTGAAACCCATCTTACAGATCGAAATTTTTTAGCATAATAATTTTGTGTATACACATTATTAAGACTACGACATCAGCTACGTTGTCAAGTTTTTTTGATTCTGAAAAGTGAGTAAACCAAAAAGCTGTGGCTTGTAAATCAACGGAGATGATGGAGTTTGGACTCATTGATTCATTCTTGTTCTTCTCCCCGACTCACTTAACTCAGGCATCAGTGAACTGCATCTAATTAGGATTTTCCAGTTGCACAATAAGCTTTCACTTTCACGAACTTCATAGAGACCTGTAAAAGAATTCGTAAAATCGAGAACTCGTGGATGGAAAAAGCATAAAAGCACTTTTCTACTTACTTTCATTTATTAGCGTTCATAAAAAATCATTAGTTTTAATTCGTTTCAAAACCACAGTTCAATAAAATTCCATACAGATCGCCCCAGAGCTAAACCCTTTCTTTTATTAAATGTCCTTAATCAAGATGCAAGCGTCCATTTTCCTCTTAACATTCAGAACATTAACTTCTTCCTATTTGACAGAATTAAGAAATAAAAATCTTCTGTGCAAAGCGTTGGAAAAAAATACGCTTTAGAAGTTTTTATTGGAAAAAAAAATAAATCTAAATAACATTTTACTGCAATGGTGCAAATACGTTCTGTGCCCTGCATGGCTTTTTCATACAACCATTTCTTCAGAGAAAGGAGGCTGTTTTGTTACAGTTTCATCAATATCCTCCAAACTGGATTGTGAATTTCAATAGTGACAGCAAATTCTTGACCCGTTTCCTTAACAGTTTAAAATTTCCCAGTCGAGTACTTGAAAAATTTCACCATTCAGCTGGTGAGATTTATCTATTTATTTTTAACTAATAGTTCATTTTAAGTTTGACTACTTTCCTATTACTATTGCACAAATATTTAAAGCATTGTTAATAAAAGGTATTCGGTTCATTATTATTAATGCTTTATAATTTCCAATAAATTAGGTTCATAAAAGTTAGGTTGTAAGGATTTTAAGTTTTACTAACCTTTATTTTATTTCAAACCTTTACTATCGTATCTTATTTTCCATTTCCGGCTAGAATAAGCGCGAATAGATTTAGTGTATGCAAATGGGGTTGCAAACTTTATAAGCATTTAAGACATGGCTTTTAGCGAAGAAGGAGTGAAAGAAAGATTTTCTCGCGTGTGATTTTGTTGTCTGCCTTTAAGGCCAGAACTTAGTTTCCGCTGATATTTGAAAAGGTATTGCAGTCTAAACGCATTCTGATCACTACATACGTAGTGTTAAAGGGCCAAACTTTAGCGTTACTAGTCTCTATGAAGCATCTTAGTTCTTATTTAGTTAAGTTAGTTTATTTTCTTATTTTCTGCGTTCTAGACCAAAAGTATTCATCTTTGTATCCCGAAGTGCGGGAGCACTTGTACGCTGTGAGAATAAAGGGTAAATTTAACCCTCCTTATCCTTGTTTTATTTTCTACATACGCACGAACATAACCTTGAGTAAGCTCCCTGTTCTGACTCAGGACATCAGTTATGTTTGCAAAATCAACCTGAAGGAACAGTAGTCCTGACAAGGTTATTCGAATATAGGAAAGCATACGAGGACTATCTGCCTAAGGGGAGGCAGATAGCATACATCGTAGAGACTGTCTTAAAGGGGGACTGGCTCATATTCAAATAAGGACTACACATGGGGAAAACTACTCATACAGGCAAACTGAGGTAAAATCCGTGGTCCATTTGTTGAGGTAAAATCCGTGGTATTCACTGAGAGGTAAAATCCGTGGTATTCACTGAGGTAAAACCCGCACAGTATTCAACTGTAACCACTGGACGAATAAAGAGCCAAATATAGAATCAGGACTTGTGATTGAAAACGGAACAGCATCTTAAATTTGTACATCGTTCTAAAAGTACTTGACGGCAAATGGCAGATCAGATTAGCAAGAGTAACAAGTTAACGGGCTTGTAATCAAGTATTGTTCAATGTCTCAACAATGACATCTTGAATTGGAAATGAATTAGGAAAATATCCTTAAAGAGGGGCTACGATGAGGAGTTGGGAGATAGCATCAGATAAATCGGCACGATTTTGACCACAGGGTGCACGAAGTGAAAAATCAATGTAAAAAAAGAAGACCTAGTTCATAATATTGGAGTGTAAATTAATTTTAACTCCATAGGTGACTTTTCGGGAGCGATCCAATAAATAGTTGGTAAACTCTAGCACTTCGTAAACGTAAGGTCCATAAAAACTTAAATCTAATATTACTTTTGTTCTAAAACTAAAAGATTATAAAATCACTATCAGTGCGCCTTAGAAGGGAGGCTATAGTGCTCCTGTTTTATATCTCGATATGCAGCGCTTTCGGATTTTACGCAGATATTACCGGTATCTCCTGATTACCATACCATTCATTTGGTTTATTTTTCTTTGTTGAAATACATTACTCACTGCCCATTAGTTTTTAAATTAAGTTACTAGGAGAGAAAAGATGTAAGGCAATTTAAAGCCATAACAAGTCATCATAGAATTACCGACTTGTCTTGTCCAGGTATTCACTTTTGCATCAAATTTAGACGCAATTCAGATCATGTTGGGAAGTGACTGATCTTCCAGTAAATGAGATTTAACTTGAACTTCGTATATAGCATTCGTGGCGATTTAAGTTAATAATTAATTACATCTTACTAATTATTTTAAGAGCAGGAGCTTTGAAAATTATTATTTTACACAGTATTAATTGTTTTACTAAGATTTTACATAACTATATATTTACCTGCAAGTCAAGAAGTTTAGAAATTTAATTTTTGTTCACTACCCGGCAAGTCTGTGTTTATCAATAATGTATATTATTTCAATTATCATCATATTTTGTTAGAAATCTTACTTTAAAATTTTATGGTAGTGATCATTCTCTCGAAGCACCGAAGCTAAGGAATGCAACATTGGCGTTTAAGGACAAGTAAAAATTAAACAAGGTTGCTCAATAGTGTTTTGTTTCCTCTCAGGGCAGGAGAATTTCAACTGATTTTCAAATAGCAACTCTACATTGAAACAATGTAACAACATTAGCCATTTGAAAAAAAAAAGAATATAATACATCACATAATACATTTGTCCCTCAGCCCTATTCTAAAGGTTACCATAATTTTAAGAATGAAAATCCCAAAAAATACGCATTTGCTGGGGAGGTGAAAGTTTATATTGTCTTGCTGGAATCAAGTAAAAAGTGTGTTTGGTATTGATGCATGTAAGGTATAAACACTGTCTATTATCCTTTTATTGATTCAATTATACTATATAATCTCTTTTTGAATCCTCAGTTAATTAAAAAGAATTAAATAGAAACTTATTGATGTAATTTTGACCTCCAGTTCTCCTACGAAAATGTTCTGCGGAAACCCATGTTGAGGAGAGGACACTTCATGAAAATTTAATATCAAATATTAGAAAGTCTACTGAATATATGTTACATAAGCCTGTGTGATAAATAAAAGCTGGTATGCAGGAATAAGAAGAAACTGTGTAGCATCGATAACACAATATTCAAGACACTGAAATAACTGCACATT
>KK113043.1:132152-263337 GCA_000611955.2 Stegodyphus mimosarum | reverse complement strand
TTTTTTTTTTTTTTTTGTACAGTATTTCTACTTTGAATATGACGTAGATGACTGGGATTCTTTCTTTCTTTCATTTTTACGTATTTCCCTTAGCTAATATTTTCCTTAGAAACTTTCTTTTTTCCTTTGTTGGATTCATATATTCTTAAAAATCACAATACGAATATCTGGAATCATCCTGACATTCGTAAGGTCTTTCTAAAGACCAAATATCGTTCAAAATTTAAAAAATCTTTTGTAGTAAGCCTGACGAACATTTCTTAATCCTGGACAAAGCCTCAACTGCAATTAAAAATTCCGAACGTCTGGTAATCCTCCCTTTTGTGAGGTTAAGGTATTTCGTGGTGTATGGATTAGCACGCTTGACACGTATTCGAGAGGTCCGTGGTTCGAGTCCCGGCGAGGGCATTTCTCATTTTTCATGTCTCCTGCTTCGAAATAACCTAATATCTCTACAAGTCGATTGAAGCAAAGCAACTGAAGAGATGCTTTCGTGAGAAGCTTTCTAATGGAAACGGGCTGGGCTCGTACCTATGTAGTACATAGGTAAAATCATAAAAACTCCTATGCAGCTTGCCCGTTCGCCAAGATTTAAATTAAATAAATTATTATAAGATATTTTCTTCTCCTTACAGCATGCCTTTGTGGTGTAAAGACAGTACACTCGGCGCGTATACTAGAGGTCCAGGCTCGAGTTCCTGGAAGGGCACTGCACATTTTTCACGTCTCCCCCTTCAGGAATAATCTAATGACTCTACGATACAATGCACATAACTTATACATGACTTATATATACAATTATCCGCATTATTTTGCGGGTGCATACATGCATGAATATGTGTCTGTGCATTCATTTATATAATACATGCGAATAAAAATGAATAGATGTGTACATGCCGATGTATTCATACACACATACCCCCCCCAAAAAATAGACATTAAACAAAATAATTCAGACAAAGAGGCAGTGATCCGAAGAATTTTGGAAATACTGCAATAGAAGGCCCACGAGTTGCCGAGTAGATTAGACCACTGAATACTTATATTTCGGCTCAAATTAGAATCCCAGTATATGTGCTAACTACATACACGTTTTCGTGTTTTCTCGTGTGTAACATAAATACGAGATATTTTCCTTTCGAAAGACCTCAACCAAGGCATTCACTTCCGAGGCAGATACCCCTATTTTGCTTTATGATATTAGAATAAACAAAGAAAGGGGAACTATTAATTTAAAAATTTTATTTCCTATCTGTTAAGTAGTATTTGTACTTTTTTAATTTGTAGCGCTTTAAAATTTCTCCGGTTCCTTTCTTCTATCGTTACTATGTTTAATTATAAGTTCTGGTTACGAGTATGTTATTTACTTTTAAAAGATATATATTTTTTAATTAAATCCTGCATTTCTATTAATGTTTTGCACTAATTTGTTGAAAATTGCAAAGCATAAATAATAATAAATCGTAATAAATTATGCTTTTTTAGTATTAATAATAAATCGTGTTTTTGTTAATAACGCTTTCAATTTTTAACCATTTAAATATGTATCCAAGTGAGAGAGATCGCTCAAACACAATGAAGTGGTCACGAGTAACAATAGTTCGCACTCGATGACGTCATTTACATTAATGAGGTGCAAGATGGCTATATAATTCAATTCAGTTCATTTACAGTGCCACATTTTTGTTGTGAAACGTAAAAACTGAATTTTTTTTTGGTATTTACTGAAATGCCACCTTCGATTTTACGATTTCTCTTTTTATCCTTCTTATCTACAGCCATAAAAAAGGGGAAGAGAAACCACTTAGAATTACCCGCTAACAAAACACATAATTCCTCTCCCCCGAAACGAAAGGGGACCGTGTAATCGAATCTACCATTTTCACACCCACTGCTTCTATCCTTCCACTCTCCTACGCTTCCATCCTCCCCTTCCTTCCTCTTCTCTGTGGTAACCGCACATTTGCCGATTCTTCCGGCCGTGTACTGAATCTAAGACGCGCACTCAAAATTTTTGCCGGCTAAATGTTCTGCAATAATGACTATCCTTACCTTCAGATTCAGCTTTTCTTTACAATTAGGGGTCTGCGGGACTGTTAAGAGAGTAATAAACAGAAAGGGGGAAAAAAACGCAACACGGGTAGGGGGTGGGAAGTCCGGGGAAGGGGGTCGAACACTCATAAAATGACCGGTCTAATAATCATACCTAAAGGAAATAAGAAGTTTTTCGGTGGGGAATATGAGGGGGGAACAGGTTTGCTTCTGCCCGTCGTCTCGCCCTTGAAACATCTCTGAAGCGCTAGAGGAATTGACCCCGAGAGGTCAGTTGGGGTCTATGGGAAACTGGGGCCAAGGGATCACGTGACTGAGGCGGCAGAGGTTAGTAGTTGTTAAGTGTCGGTACGCAGGTAGATAAAAAGCGTACTGCGAGGCTTGGCGACTTAGCGCTAGATTTTCTTTTCGTGTTTTCACATGCAAAGTCTTGTAACAAGTATACGCTTTTCCGGGGACTAATGAAAAATGAATGGAAGCAAGGGTTGATTATCCCCTTGGCCCAAAAGTCCCGGAATCAGCATTCTAGATATTAGAAGCGCCCAAAATCTTTGTAGAATTCCCCTCCCCCATTTTGTTTGCTCTCTCAAAAAAATTAAGAAGGTGAGCGTTGCACGCCCTGAGTGAGACCGTGCCAAGGTATCCAGTCTAATTTAATCGGCCCCCAGTAAAAGAGCCTTGATTTTTGAAAGATTATTTCCTTTCTTCGCAAGATGCCAAGTTAGCTTCCGGATTGCTATCGTTCGCTACAAGTTTCGTTCTTCGTAATTCATTGACAAGCGGGAATAATGAGAACTTTTAATTAAAAGAAGTGTAAATTATAAGGTACATAATTGGTATTTAAGATATCAAGATAGTTCTATACCTTGAAATCACAGTATACAAAATCACTTATAATTCTTTAAAAAAATTTTAATTGAACACATTAGGATTTCTTTCAAACTGATCGATACAGAACATAATTAGTAAATAATTTTATAGAAATATAAATTTTACAACCAGAAAATCAACTACATAAAATCATGTAAGAGTAAATTGTTTTCCTTTGGCCTACTAGCAAACCAAAAGGTTGAAGTAGTGTAAAACTGGCAGCGCTCTTCAGGCTCATTTCTCACGGATTGAATGGGCAGATGAAATGATATATTTCGTAAGTTTTTCCCATTTATAACGTAAATACAAGCCAGAAGTGTGTACATCGTCTGTGACTGTTTAGTTTAGCGTTAGTTTATTTTACATATGTTTTACTTTGGATTATTTCGATGCATGTGGAAAAAAATAAGTGTTGTTCAATAACTGAATATAATTCTTCTTGCCTTCCCAACAAATAGTTTTTTCGAACCTTTTTCATTTGCAATAGCGTATTATGTGACCTCCTAGTATTAGTCCCTAAGAAATGGTTTGTTAAATACAACTGGACTTACGCCAAGTCTCACCAAGGACCAACTGGACTATGCCAAGTCTAGGATAGCCTATGCTACGTCACATCTTAAGACAGAAAACGAAAAAGCGAAGAAAGCAGTGACTAGGCTACGCACTAAAAACTGATTCCGAGCAACAAGAACAGTCTTTAGAATTCTTCAAAGCACCAAACATACTGAGCTAAGCTAAACCCTCTTGTTAGTGTACACCTGTAGAGTCATTAGGTTATTCGGAAGCAGAAGAAATGAAAAATGAGCAATGCCCTCGCCGGGAACCGAACCACGGACCTCTCGAATACGCACCGAGCGCACTCACCACTACACCCCGAAGACATGCGAAGAAGGCAGAAGAAATATATGTACTTAAACATGTCAAGACACTTAACGTAAGTATCAAGTAGTACCTATTCTCCATTTGGAGACTACTACAAAGCCGAAAATTTGCGGATTTTCCACTTGACTTGATTCATATAGTGGTTCATATAATTAATAGTTCAGCATTTGAAGAAAAATAGAAGCTAATATTGTTGGGTAGGAATTTTTAAACTCCTGTTCAGTGATAATAATAAAAAAAGGCTTATTTCTCCAATAAAAAGAGTATGTTTAAGTAAAATAAAATATAATTGGTAAATTGTAGAAATAAATATCTTCTGCTTTTTTCAAAGTATTTAAGAAACATTAATTATCGTTGTGAAAGTGAAAATGATTAAAGTTTCGGTTGGTAAAGAAGGAATGAAACTGCATGATTGCAAAACCACTAATGGAATGACTGTTAAACTAATTATCTAATATTATAGTCTGTCGCTTTTAAATAGGCTCTTCAAGGTCGTTGGCAACCCCTACCCATTCGTAATCCAACTCATGTCTTCATCACCGCATAGCAATAGGGGGAAAAATTAAACAACTTTTTTCCGCAGCTGTTGTTCATACCGTTACGAGTCAAAAAGGGCAGAGGAAAATAACCTTGAAATTCTTATTTTAAAGTAACAGACCATAAAAGAGCTATATGGTACTTTCTCCGGTTGTAAGGTATATTCGAGCGGTTCCGACAAGGGCATTGCTCATTTTTCATGTCTCCCATAAAAAAAAAAAAAAAACTGGTGACTTTACACGGTTATTAAAGGAATCAAATATTCGCAACAAAAGAGTTTCAAGGAGAAAAAATGCATTGTATCAATAAACATTTTCGACTTGGTAGAGAATTTGGTTTGAGAAGAAAATGTTAAGCAATGTCAATTTCAGTATTAAAACCCAGTTATCCACAAGCAGACAGAATAATAGCTTCTTTATGACGAAAGTAATGCGCGAATATGAAAACATATCTTAATTTGAATATCACTTGAAACTTGAAGATGCTTTTAAAATGCGCTCATTTGAGCAACTTCGTACAAAATAATAGAAATTTTTATACCCATGGGTATATTTGTTACAAAGCAAAATTATGGTTATCTAATTGGATAGTCAATGCTCTATACCTTATATGATGCCATTTTAAAAATAATAAATAAAAGTAATTTAAAACATTATTCAAATTTTCAAATTAAAAATGTTTGCCTCTGTTTTATAGTAATGATTAACTTCATGATTAAATATTTAAATGAGATCGGGAATGTTAACGCATTGCATGATATATGTAAAATTATATTTAATCTCATAATTTTTAATTAATTAAAACTTATGATCAAAGTACCGTTCATTTATACCTCATGAAATCCTTAAATTTAACAAAACACAGTCATGATGCTATTTTTTACTGACAGTACTTTTATAATTATTTTAATTGATGATTTATGAAAATTAAATAAAAAAAAATTTCATAAATTCCTGAGAGTGGCGGTTGCCCATCACCGATTCCCGAAGATTTACCGGGAATTAGGAAAACCTAATTATTACACAGCTCTTACCCATTTTGGTGATTAAATAAAAGCAAAGTACGCATACATAATATTTTATTCTACCATCGTTACTGTAATGGCTGACTAAGCCAGAAGAGTTAAGACTTGATATAAGAAATTAAAAAATATTTGAGGCGTAATTTCGGCAGCTAAGGATATCAATAAAAGGCTCAGAAAACGCATAAGAATAAAAATAAGATTTTTTTAGACCATCATACTTATTTTTAGAAGTGGCTATTCTATTCTATCATCTAAATATGCTAAACGCGCTAAACATAATTCACTAAATAAACATTTTTTAAATTCAAATTTTGAATCACAGAGGAAAATTTTTCAAAAGGACTATTTAAAACATTGCCTCTGTATATTATATTCATACTTTGATTGGATAACAGTTCACAGGAAACAACACATTGAAGTTGAGGGTCCATTTCATCTCCATTCCAAGTAAACCTAAATGATAAATAATTTTCATTATACCTTCTACTATAAACAATTTTTCTTTCTTTCCAATATTCTGAGTGCTAGCAGATTGTCCTGGATCTATCACCTGTGAATCATCACTTTTTCCCTTAATCAATCCTAACCATTTTTTCCATTTTGAAAACCTAGCTTTGTTTTATTATTTTTTTACAAATATTTAAACGCACACTATATTACGAGTTCTTCAAACGACGATATTCTTAAATTGTGTCTTAAATTGTATGAGAAAGTAAAGAATACAAAGCAACAAGAAGACAAAATACCTGCTGTTAGAGACAACAAATTGATCTAAAAATGATTCTGATTGAAAATAGAGCCATATGAGCCCGGAAATGGTGGCAATGTGAAGTGTAGACAGGCTAATAAATCGAAAAAATTAATCAGACACTGTTATCATTTTATAGGGACTTATTTGTTTCCTTACTAAATACAACATCCAATTCTATTACTCCTTTTAAAAACAACATTTATGAAAAATTTTGTTATGTTTATGGCTAAAAGAATATTTGTGAAAATAAAAGCGGATTATTTTCCTAAAGTCTCTGAACGTCTGTTGAACTTGAACAAAGCTCAAATCGCATAAATTTACGAGTGTTAAAAAAAGAAGTTAAACAGGATGTTGGGCTATATAATTTTTTAACTTAATAGTTAAAATGAAAGCATAAACTTTGAAAGGAAAACATAAACTTTGAAACTTTGAAATGAAAACACAAACATCATTTGCAATTTGGCATCTGAGGATGATGGGTCAGTAATACTATCGAAAGTAGTTCTGTGAAAATTTGCGAATATAGCGCTGATTTTTGTTGTCTGACTTCTAAACTAATATAAAGCTTTGTTCTGTGTGGGAATCTGAGTTAGAATTAAGAGATTTAAATTTGGCTTAGATCGAAGGCAATAGGCTTGTAATTTTACTTGACATAAAACATTAATGTAATTATTTTTATTTGAGTAGAGGTAATGTCATTAGAGTGGAATTCCAAATATTTAAATTAGGTGAATTGGTTGGTTGGTTAGTTAACTGACAAGGCAAAGCATACTTATCTGCATAAAAGAAATATGTTTCGGGATGGGTTTGAAAAGGAAACAGGCTCATTGTTTCACGTTAATCGTGGAAAAAGCACGAGAAACTCAAGAAGCGAAAACAGAAAGATTCAGAACTAGAAAGAAGTAAATCCCGTCAGAACACTCGAATACTTAGGATAATTTGGTATATATTTTCCCTGCAGACAAAAAATATTTATTTACTTCAATGCATGAGCTCTTTTGTAAATTTTTTCTGTATTTTAATTTGTTAAAAATATCGCAGATAAAAATTAAATGTCTTTTGTAAAATTAAATTCACAAATCATTTTTTTTTGAAAATTAAATAGTGATATAATTTTTTATTTGCTTAAAGGTAAAATCCCTTTCGGTTTTATCTTGTATAAAACAATGATATTTTTTATATGAAAACTGATGCTTAAACCTTTTTCTTCTCACTATTCCAAATTAATAAGCGAAGTACAAAAAAACATATTTGCTTAACAAAGGGCATAATTTGTTTTTATACAACTAAATTTAAGTTACAAAATTTTTAAACTCCCATAACGTAAATGCATATAGTAATTTATAATATAAATGTAGAGAAAGTAATCAGCACAAAAACAGACTGTAAGTACAAAATTAATTTATTGTATTTACACTTTGTTATATATTTCTAATTTTAATGGAAAAAAGTCGAAAACATTTATTTGTTCTACTGCTGGAATGTTGATTTGTTGGCAAGTCGAGCATTTTTATCTAAATTAATTTAATTGCAACTTAAAATGGCGGACTGTATCTCATTATCTCTGCAGATTATTTAAAACAATAAAAACTAAAGCGCAAGTAAGTTATCAAGGAGATTTTATTTAGCTTACAAATAAAAATTACCCGAATAATTCGAACTGAATATCTGGAAAATTAGATATCTGAAATCATATTACATTTTAAAAGTATAGTATTACGATAATAAAATGTAATTACACCTTCTGTAGCATAATCATAATTCTAAAATTTATTTTCTTCTACTTTATATCAATTATTCCAATAGGTAAGCATACTTCTGAATGACAACCAGATAATTAATTCTGAAATTCTATCTTTCTTTGCCGAAATGTTTTTAAATTCGGATTTAAGGAAAGTTATTTTTTTTTTGTGAGATGACTTAATACAAAATTTCCCGAAATCGGAAAATAAGATTCCAAACTTAATTTGTGGGAAATTCTCTCCGTGAATTCATGTATTGTCTTAAATTTTATTTCCTTTCATTTTTTTAAAACTACTGCATTTAAATATATTTCTCTCATAAAATTTTATCATGCAATAACTAACGAATTCTCAAACAAATTGTCTACAAACTCTATTAGATCTAGTATTTTTTATTCATTCATTTACTGGAATTATAAGGGTAAAATTTGTCTCTTCTACCATTTACATTTTGTATAAATACTTTGCTACAATGTAATAATATGTAATATGCAAATGTTTTCACTAAAATTTCGAATAATGCTTCAGGAGATATACTGAAATGTTAGTAATTTTCATTGATTAAATCATGTTATTCTTCATCCATTCAGTTATTGATAGTAATGCAACCTCACTCTCTCATACGTAAGGCGAAATTCCTGATTTATTTCTGAGAAAGAGTGAGCTCTATAAATTAATTTATACATCTGCAGAATCTCACATGTTACTAAATTTTCGTGGAAATATTTTTTAGTTTTAGGAAGCAAATTCTTTCCGATAAGAATGCAACAAAAGCAAGAATTTACAATTTACAATTCTTATTGGCTTTTATTAATTCATTCTTTACTTAATTGTATTTGTAACTTATCCAATTTTTTAAGCACTAGTTCAGCATCTGAACATTTTCAGAGCATATACAGCATTGCAAAAAAGATGTTATATATCACCTATCAATATATCTAACAATTAAAACCTTTCTTAAGCAACTTAAAATAAGCATGTTTAACACGCACTTTGCAAACTATATGCAGTTTACGGTCATAATTTTTACGGTTCTGTGGCTTAAATTTAAAGGATGGTTTGTACAGGTTATAAGGTATTTTTCCCGCCTGCTTTGCATGCCTTCGTGGTGTAGTGGTCCGCATACTCGACGCGTAACCGAGAGGTCCGTGGTTCGATTCCAGGCGAAGGCGTTGCACATTTTTCATGTCTCCTGCTTCGTAATAACCTAATGTCTCTACACTGGAGCCCGAACTAAAATGGTGGTGGATGATGATTCTCCACCACCGCGATTTGGCGATTGGGTCCCCAAAAACCCCAGTCGCCCTTTAAAAGGGGGAGTATATAAGGTATTTCTCCCGCCTGTTTTGCATGAGTTCGTGGTGTAGTGGTCTGCATGCTCGACGCGTAACCGAGAGGTCCGTGATTCGATTCCCGGCGAAGGCGTTGCTCGTTTTTCATGTCTGATTCTAAATAACCTAATGTCTCTACACTGGCGCCCGAACTAAAAGGGTTGTGGATGATGACTCTCCACACCCAGGATTTGGCGACTAGGTCCCCTAAAACCCTAGTCGCCCTTTAAAAAGGGGAGTACATAAGGTATATCTCCCACATTCTTAGCGTGCCTTCGTGGTGTAATGGTCAGCACACTGAGCCGGTATTTCAGAGGTTTATGGTTCGATCCCCGGCGAAGGCATTGCATATTTTTCATCTCTCTTGTTCCAAAAAAATACCTAATGTCTCTACAAGGTTATTTAAAAATGGTTTATTAATCTTCGTAACTCTTGAATGTAAATTAGTGTTGTTCAGTGTGTAAACAGGTCCAGCCTCTCCGGAATCAGATTTAAAACGAGGGAGATTTTAAATATAAATGACAGCAAAGTAAAGAACGTACTACACTAATAAAGTTTTACAGTGTCTGATCAAAGTGGAATAGTGTAATCTGGTTATAAACACAAAATACTTATAGCATTAAAGTAATTGTATAGAAATGCAATTAGAATGGTTTTGCGTTACAAATTTTGACTAAAGAAATAATTACTGATCAAAATATCAACTTCGAAAATTGAAAAAAAATGTACAGAAATTGCTCCATAGATTTTCAAGTTAGAGCAATATTCAAAACCTTTCTGTAGCCACCATAGTATAAATGCAGGTATAAAGTAAACTCATACTTTAACATAACATTAGTGGGCTTAATATCGCAGGATTTACTAAGGTGAGTCACAAGTTTTGCTCAGTTTCTTGTTCACGTTTTGTTTTTGTAATTATCCCAATATATTCCCAAGCAATAATTCCCAGTAAATCCCAACCAAGACGGAAAAATCACGGGACCGAAGTAAATTAATATTCTAATGCGAATGTGAAACCCTAGGATCAACGAGAAAGAAAATCTTATAGTCGTATGAAAATACACCATTATAGAAATTGAAGGATCTATTTAAACTGATATTTTCTGGTCAATGTATTTTGACAGCTTCTTTAAGTTACAAAATTAAACAAAGAACCATTTAAGAATTTATAATATGCATTAAAAGGGCAGCCTGCCATTTAAATTATTTCCTTCATGAAATTACAAACTTCCTGCCGAAAACATAATCAAATATGTTATTTAAGAAAAATCTTCTAATGACAATAAGGTTCCAGATACATTATTCAAAAAGTAGATTTGCTCATAACAGATTTTGACATCGAATAAAAAATAAGAACAAAAGAAAACGAAGGGACAATGCGTACATACATTCATGCAGATTTTTCATTATTTAATTTCTTTAAATATAATACACAGCGATACTATTTGGTGGTAACAATTTGAAAAGTAATTCGCCATTTATAGTGAAAAGTTTATAGTGAAATAGAAAATTCTGTTTTGAGACTAATCGCTCTTCTGGGCTACCGCCCCTTTCATCTAATAAATAGTGCAAGCTTTGAAACCAGCTAAATAGCTAAACTAATTTCCATTACTCTTAACGAATAAAACAGAAAGAGCATGCAAAATATTATTCTACTGAGCTATTGATTCAAAGCTTAATCGCAACTTCAATATGCTGTACAGAGAAAAATTCCTCAAATCTTTCTTATTCTAATTTACTCGATCTGCTTCCATATTTTACACTGATTGTATTATAAGATATTTTCTAACTTCTTTTCTCATGCCTTCGTAATGTAACGGTAGCACACTTAGCGCGTATTCGAAAGGTCTAGCTTCGAGTCCCGACGAGAGGATTGCTCATTTTTCATGTTACCCGCATCAAAAAAATCTCATGACTCTACAATATGCCTGAAATTGTGAAACAATGCATATTATTACATAATCTAGGGCAATATAACCGCTGAACACGTACCATAAACTGTGGCAAGTACTGAAAACTTATGCATCATCAAAAGGCCTTTAATGTATGACAGAATGCAAAATATTACAAGAAACAAAACAGACAGCTTTAATGCTAAAGGTAACCGAAACTTCTTTAGGAAGTTAAACTGAATATGACTTATTGAACGAGAAATCCGGAGTTAAAAATGGCAATTCATTCTCATACTTTTAAATAATAAAATTCTAAAATTTATCTTCGACTAAATTTTCAGCTTTAATTTTAAAGAAAATAAACAGAGTTTCGAGAACTTCTTTGAGCGTGATTCATGGGATTACTGTACCTTATTGAAAACAATCTCCATGATTTACATACCAGATATTTGGTAGTTTGCTGATATTTAAACTAAATATTTCTTCGGTTCCTGAAGTCTATTAATCTATTAAATCTTGTAAAAAAAATCTATCTTCTTTGGTATGCTTTATATTTATTAAAATAATTTGTCAATGAAAAGAAACGCAATATGATAATGGGTAGCTTAGCCTTTGACCTGAAATGAAGTTTCAATTTTCAAATGCATTAAAAACACTCTTTGGAAAGAAAATTATGACGTGGACTTATTCTATTAAAGGATCAAAAGAAGCACCTTTGAAACATTCTCAGATCTTTTTCTCCTACTCGTCATTTATCCGCACATTATATAGACAAGAATAAATTTGAATGTTACTATCAAGAGCTATCAAGAGCTATTATACTTGCTATAAAACTGTATTAGACTGGAACTATATTTTTAGCTTTTTAATTATTGTCTTGCATTAGTTATATGAGCTATTTCTGTGCTATATCATACTGATTTCTTGCAATATAAAGCTTTTTATAGAATATCATAATTTCAAACTGTATTTTATACTCATATAATTTCTAAATAGGTTTTGTCTAGTAAATAGACAAGTATTTTCCTTCTAACTCTTTCAGAATACTAACATGGACATTTCACTATTCATTAAAATTACATAAATTTCGATTTTTTCTGGACTTCTGCTAAAATCTTCAGCTGTCCTATAAGATATAAATAAGTGTTCAACCGTTAACTGAAGACATTACCCACAAAACACAAAAAGGCCTATTTGAAGTTTTGATTGCAGTAGATGTGGGATTTGATGATTAAAACCTTTTGTTTCAGTTACATTATTATATTACTATTAATGTTTCGATTCAGAATTATCAAAGTAAGAATTAATTTTTGACTGAGACTTTTACCCATTATAAATGGTTGGTTGTATGTTTATTAGGGTAACCCAGTTTCAGAATATTAACACAAGACTGTGAAAAAGTATTATTTATGCTGCTTATCTCAAATTAAATTTTAACTTCATTGTGAACTTAATTTGAACTATACTTAAGTATAGAACAATAACTAGTATATAAATCTAAGAACTATAATTATATATTTTTATATATATGTGCTTAATAACTATTTAATATAAGAGCTATAATTAAAATAGAATAATAATTAAAACAGGTTAATTCTGTTGATTCTTGACAATGAACTGGACATAAAAAACTGAATTATTAGATTAAAGATTGATTTTGCTCTCTAAACATTAAGACAGATATATATAGGACCTTCAAAACGTAACACACAGTCCATTGTACCTCAGCAATGGTAAGTACTAGAGAAATGAAATTTTATAGGTAAATGCATTGATACTTTGGAAGTGGCATTCAGTATGTAATCCATTTGCTTTACTGCACTGTAATCACCTCTGTTTCCATGAAGCGAATTCCGTCAATTTCCTTTATTTCTCAAGATCGAAATGAAACAGCCAGGTTTCATTACAGGCGAGAACTCCGTAATAGCATTCTCAAGAATCCCAACGATACTTTGCAGAAGATCATCATACTTGTTCTGCCTGATTTGCAACATTTTCCTTGTCAAGAGCTTTGGAACTCAGCAATCAAAATTTTTATGTATCGTAATCGTTGGATTAAGGTTAACATATATATATATATATGCTGTACCTGTGTGCTCTACGTCTCACGATGATGCAACAGTCCTTTTGGATGAACAGCTCAATGGCTGAGGTTTTCCATCAATTTTGACGGTTGATGATCGACCTAACCATGGCTGGTCTTAAATATCGCAATCACCACCCCGAAACCTCTGAAGCTATCGATACACCTTACTCAGATTCATCGAGTTGTCTCCATAGATTGTCAACAGCTTACTATGAATCGGTGTTACTATGTCATTCCCAAATTTACCATTGGCGTGGTAAGGTTTAACCATTATTCATCCATGGTTAATCCCCTTACCTGCAGTAGTAAGAAATAAAATTAGGCATAGGTTAGGTGTTAAAGAACAAATGTTCTACCTGCAAAATTTCATTTATCTCCCACCGAGCTACAGTAAATCTGCACTGTTTTTGGATCGAGCTATGCATTTCTCTGAGCGCAGATATGCCAATAAAATCCAAATTAGAATTAACCAAAACATGAAAAAGAGAAAGAGAGAATTCTGCCATTAGCAAACTGTGATCCATTGACAAACTGAGGCAAGAACCATTTTCAGCACACCTTCGATTTTAATGTTAGAACTTCAGACCACGATGGGAAACATCAAAAAGCTCCGATCTTATGGGACATATGACATAAAATTTTTCAAATTTTCGAATTTTCAATTTTGGGCTAGAAAAACAAAGTAGACTGAGATGATTGCAAAAATATATAATTTATGCATGTTTCGAAATTTTAAAAGGTCAAAATCTTTCATTAAAGATATAAACAAGCAATGTCAAGCCCACCTGTTTAAGGGACAGGTGTTTTAATGCCCGTTATCGCTTGCATATACAGCAGTTTTAGCAGTTTTTTACATCCTTGGTCAGAGTATGATTCTTTTGAAAGGCATTTGGCAAAACTTTTTTAAATTGGCTAATTTACTAAGCTGTGTAGTGTAGAATTGTCGATTTTCGTATTTACAACATGCTTTATTTATTTTGTGTTTCGCCATTCTTTTCGCGCTTTTCATTTGAATTCGTGCTTTCTGTGTTTATTTATGATTTTCTATTGCATTATGTTAATGAATAAAGGTTTTAAATAAGAAAGTGCCGAGGAAAAAATCATTCGGGAAGAGAAAATATACCGGAAATAAACATACATATGTGAAAGATGTTACTCATGATGTAAATAAGTCCCCCCTAAATATGAATGGCTACAATAAAGCCATATCAGCTGGTAAAAAATATGTGCATAAACATTCTCTGTCAGAACCTGTCTTCTTAGCTATTAAAAGTGTGTTCAGAACTCTGTCTGACAAAAAACTACTGTCAAAGTGCTTTTATGGAAGAACTTAAAACTCCAATGAAAATTTTAATAATTGCATCTGGATACGCACACCGAAAACTGTTTTTGTGAGTGTTATCACATTAAAATTAGGCATGTTCGATGCAGTATTATGTTTTAATGAGGGTGTACAAAGTCGCAGTAGAGTAATGGAACTATTAGGAATTCAACCAGTGTTTTATATTGTAAAGTGTCTGCGAAAAATAGACTGTGTTAGAATTCGTGAGACACAGCTCGCTTATCAAAAGCTTTCTAAAGTTGCCGAAAATAAAAATAAATTTATAAAGCAAAAACAGCTTGATGTTGAAATGTCAGTTCAAGATGATTACCGTGCAGGGAAATATTAAAATGATATTTTTATAACTTAATAGTGTTTAAACCTTTTTTTTTTTTTTTTTTTCGTTTTTCTCAAAATGTGTTTTTTTTAACTTTCGGTACACTTTTCTTGAAAACTTTTCAACTTGGAAGGTTCAAATTTTCTACAGTTGTTTATCATTACTATTTCTTTGAAAATAAGAAGGGTATAAAATTTCGTGTGCGGGTCACACGTCTGATGGTTGATAGCGATGATAACGATCGCTACCATCATGACCCTGAAATCTGCCATTGTCCACCCATTCTTGCCAATATCTTCTAATCGCCGTATCGCTTCGACTAATATGAGGAGCGATTCTCCGATTTGCCCAGCCTGCCTCTTTCAATCCAATGATACGACCTCTTTCAAACTCTGACAGTTGCTCGTAATGACCTCGAATCCTACGGCGAGGTATTTCTTCAGTCATTGAACGCTATGTTGAATCGCAATGCAACAGAAATTTTTAACAACAGTTCAAGAACATATATACATCTGCTGGATGCGCTGGAGATCACAGTATTCATTCATTGGACATCAAGTTTTAATCATTTGCATATTTGGTCAAAACATTTATGCATACGAAATTTCAAAGTAATCGGATGGTTCCTTCTTGGTGAATCGATTGTTTTTGTTATAGAGTGTAATAATTTAATCAATTTAGTTTTTTCTCTTTTGATTATTTTAATTTATAATCCTTGTCTATGCTATGCCAGTGCGGACGGTATGCCGCTTTTGATCCTGTCCTGGGTCAATTGTATGCATTGTCGATTCTGTGATGTACTGATTCCATGCCTCGTCGATTCTCTTTTGTGTCAGTCCTATGCCAGTGTCGATCCTGTGCCGTGCCTAACCTATGTCAGTGTTGATCCTGTGCTGTATCGATCCTATGTCACTCTCGATCCTATAATGTCAATCTGAACGTGTCAGTTGCATTCTAGTGTCGATTTTATGCCTTGCCGATCTTATGTCGTTATTACATAGTGTCGATATTATGACCGATTTTGCCGTGTGTCGATCGTATATCAATGGTTATCCTAGGCCGCTGTCGATCCTACGCCTTCCTTATCCTGCGCCATGTCGATCCTATGTCTTCCATATCCTACACCATGTCAATCTTATGCTACTTCGATTCTGTTCCAGCATCAATTTTCTGTCGTGACGATCTTATGTCGATATTATACTGTGTCGATACTATGTCAGCATTGATTTTGTGCAGTGTCGATCCTATGGCAGTGGTTGATTCTACGCCTGTGTCGATGCCAGTATTGATCATAAGCCTGTAACGACTCTGTGCAAGAGAGAACCCATTAATCCTCTAGCGTATTATTACATCATTCTCAAACAATTTAATCGGGTCGATTATATGCCAGTAACTAGTGTCAGTCGCATGTCTGAAGAGACGTATCCTGTTTTTCAAAAAGCGCCTACTGTTAAGTGGAAAGTTTAAAAATTATCTATATTAACATTACGTTTATTTATATTTTGTTATTAAGCATTTATATATTGATGCATATATAAATTCGTAAGGTATGAATAATAAAAATTTAAACTTCACTAGTTTTCTTACTATTATAAAATCTATGAATATTTATGAATAATTTACTCTGAAGATGCTCATATGATCTGCTTTATGGAAATTGTTATTTCTAATCCACGAATTCTAAAGTTGATGACGATTCTATTTGGGGAGCTTTCGATTTCGAAATCCAATTTAGACTATAATCACAAATTCAAAATAAGTCTCAATGACTTTTATTTGCGTACATCTGCTATATTACACTATTTACATGGTTCAAGATTAATTTTAAATTTAAAGATGAGGGATAATTCCCCATTCGAATCAAATTCTATTAAGAGAAGTCGAGTAATCGACCGCTCACTTCAAAGTTTGTTTTTCGACTCTCTGTTGCCACTGGCAGAAGCGAAACTTTCGCTCGTTTCGCTTTCGAGTTGTAACAGAAATAACAATGCATACCTGAAGCTTAAAATATAATCAAAAGTCTAGAAATAACACTTAGATGACGCTCATTAGAATTAACATTATTTCAATGTGAATTCCGCCCTTCTATTTTTAACAGTAAATTCCTTTATAACATCCCTTATAAAATAAGGTCAATCTTTAACTCTCAGAAGTTATTTCTAGATAGATAATAGGCTAAGTGCACTTAATCTGTCCTGTGACTTCATTAAATAGTGTAATTATTAATTCTTCTCAATGCTGAAAATTATTGTTCTGCTGCTTGAAGCTGATATTGATAGAATGAGTAAAGACAGTTTGAAAGTTTTGCTCATAATGTTATTAATATTATTGGCATTCATACTATATGGTACTAGTTCATATACAAGCATATTTTCAAACTGCGTAAAAGAATATAAAAGGATCAGCGGATTCTTAAACTTTACAAAATGAAAATCTTTACAATATGGAGTGACACTTAATTTATTTAGCAATCTATCAGTAAAGATAAAATTGCAAGTACAAAGTTCTGCTCATGCAGAAGCCCGAAAACTCAAATTTAGTAAAGGAACCAAATCTTTCCGCAATTTAATTGGATATGTTATCTAAAATTTTTGTCGTAGAGGTAAAATATCATTGAAACCACATCTAGGAGAAAATAGTTCTTATATTTAGCAAGAATTTTAATGAACCTATGCGCTTGCGATACACATAAAGTATCCAAATCTTGGCAGTTCTCGATAATATTTTCAAAACATCTGATTTGGATACCATATGACTTTCTTGTACGGTCTTATTAAACTATCTACATTTTTTCATTGAAACTTATTTACTCGAATTTTTCTAATTTAATTAACCGATTTGAAAATGACATCAAAAATTGCAAATTTTGAAATTAAATATCGCGGTCAATTTTTCTTACGAATGTCAAACTTCTTGAAATTTTATTTGCCATAACGAGTGTAAAATTTCCCTAAATATACGCATAGGAACCGCGAGATTACATTAAAAGTCAAATTTCATTATTTGTTCAAAATTAACTTTAATTAAACCTTGGCATTGCCATTTCAATTTTTCATCATTTAAACACTTGTGTAATTGGAAGTCTATGACTACGACCAACGATTGCGAAACTAAAGGCTGGGTATATGGACTTTAAGTAGGGTAAGAGAGGTGGATATATACACTGGTTATCATAAATTAAGGAAAAATCACAAAACTAGCGATAACTCCCTCAAAGTAAGCCAAACCGTGTAAAATTTGAATATTACCAAGTACGAGTAGCTGAGTAAAACTGCAATATGCAAATTAGTGGCGCTGCACTCGAAATACGTCATCTGCGAGGAGCATAAAGTCCATGTTTGAAAGCAAGGCCACATATTTCACTGTGATATTATCATCAGAAATCTGAGATAGCCAATTCGTAACAATGACCTCTAGACATTATTTGCCTGCAGAACTACAATAGAGAGCCATTGGGAGACTAGAGGTAGGACAAAGTCAAACAGAAGTGGCCAAATGGCTAAATGTGAGTCCTTCTGTGGTTCACAGACTTTGGAGGCAATTTCAAACCACAGATTCGGCATCTAGGAGGTTCAGCCAGGACGGCCAACTGCTACAAAGAGCGCCGATGACCGATATTTGACATTATGTGCACGCAGGAATAGAACCGCTACTTCGATTCTTTTTAGATCCTCCATTGCTACAGCCAATGGAAGGTTGGTGTCAACGTCAACCGTGCGTAGAAGGCTTTACAAAGGTGGTCTGTATTCGAGGCTACCAGCCATTTGCGTGCCGCTCACGTCACGTAATAGGAGGGACCGTCTGCAGTGGGCACGACAACATGTCCACTGGACGCCTGATCAATGGAGGGCTGTTCTCTTTACCGGTAAGTCCAGGTTTAGTCTAGAAAGCGATAGTAGGCATTATTTGTTATGAAGACAACCTGGAATCCGTTTTTATCCGTCAAACATTCGTGAAAGAGATGCATACGGAAGAGACAGCGTCTGTGTCTGGGATGGCATCTCTTTGAGTGGACGTACAGACCTCCATGTCTTTCCAAGGGAACCTTGAATGGATGCTTATGTGCGCCCATATGCCGGGGCAATAGGTGATGCATTCCTGTTACAGGACGACAACGCAAGACCACACAGAGCTCGCATCGTAGATGATTATCTTCAACAGGAAACAATTATGCGCATGAAGTGGCCAGCTCGATCCCCGGACTTGAATCCTATCTAGCACGTATGGAATGCTTTAGGGAGACGTCTAGCTACTCTCAATCCGCCCCATCAGATCGTTGCTGCGCTTGCAACTGCTTTGCAAGAGCATTGGCTCTCGCTTCCTAGGGAACTGATAGACCGCATAATTGAAAGCATCACACATCGCTGTTATGTGCTGTATTGCTTCTAGAGGCGATCATATTCCATATTGAAGGTACTTTTCCTATAGCAAACTGACACCTTCGATTTGTTCATTTTATACATGTGCTAATTTCCATACTACCATAATTGTCTGGCAATTTCTTTTTATGTTATTTGATACCCTACTATATGTTCTATATTGTGGGTAAGTTTCATAAAATTCTACGTGTAACTTTTTCAGTAATCGTGATTTTTGTGATTTTCCCTTACTTTATGATAACCAGTGTATTATAAGGTATTTTCTCCGGCGTAAGATCGGACTAGCTTTGTCTTTAGATACGCTTTGCATTGCGTTGTGTTTTACCTTCTTAGTAGTTTGTATTGTAACGACTGATTATACTGTGTGATACTCTGAACACTTGTACGAATACTTCTGTGGAAAATTCCAGAGTTCTGAAAT
The DNA here is from genome assembly GCA_000611955.2 of Stegodyphus mimosarum. Taxonomy (NCBI): domain Eukaryota; kingdom Metazoa; phylum Arthropoda; class Arachnida; order Araneae; family Eresidae; genus Stegodyphus; species Stegodyphus mimosarum. The sequence continues at coordinate 243,712 of KK113043.1, read as the reverse complement.
ATTTCTTTTGATAAAAATAAGTTTTTATTAACCTATTTAGGATTTGCGCATTCAATCTATAATGAACCCGTACGCACGCAACAATATTATCTTCTTGAAGCCCTTACGCGAGAGCATGTTAGAGCGCTTCCAGTCCGTCACAATTCAGGAAAAGTCCGCTTTGCCTGCTAATTATTTCGTTTTTCGCTCTTTAGCATACACGTGTACAATCCTTTTGCAAGGACGGCTGCCCAGAAAGGAAGCACGCAACTCGTTGAATATCAGATTATAAAATCAGTGATGCAGTGCATAGCTATTGATTAAAAGTAGTTAACAAGGATTTTACAACAGAGTTAAAAAATGATTATTGTTTTTCCTCAGTTGTAAATTTACAAGCATGCATCCCATATCCTAAGGCGACGCCCATGAGATATTTGTATCTGTGTATGAGACGATGTTCGAGTTTACGCCGTGTCGACCACACGCAGCATCCGATCTATATGTATTAATTATCTAACTCTTTATTATATTATTACTCATTTTTTTTTATTTCCAAATAATTCTAAACCGGTAAGTAGTATCGGTCGAATATCTATGTCGATTCTAGGCAGTGTAGACGCTACGCAGCTTTGATTCTACATAGTGTCGATGCTATACCTATAATCCAGTTCTGTACGAGTTTTCATGGAATGTCTTCATTTTTATGACTAATATTAAGAATTATTAATAAAAATTATTATTATAGCTTTCAATGGCCCAAATATTTGAATGCAAATGTAATAAGTTTTGTATATATTCATAATATGCAAACTGAATTAAATTATTGGATAGCTCTTGATGTAATTCTCTTTGCGAATTACAGTATTTACTCTTGAATTCGAACTACTTTATCATAATAAATAACTTAATCTAATTTATCACCCAATCTTTGCCTACTGGTTTGTCATCTCCCCTTCAATCGTAATTTATTGCTAAACGTGTCTTTAAAAAAATTTAAACACCTACATTTCATGCACAGTGAAAGAAGAGAAAAACTAGAAAGTGATCGGGAATTTTAACTAAGATACCTTGCTTTGTTTTGGCAAGACAAGATCATTTGTCTTGATAAAGAAGTATATGATTAATATATGCATTTTGCTTCAAAACAATAATTTATTAGTCTACTGCATCAGAATAACTCGTTTATCACCTTTATCAACTGGCTATTTTTTAATTTACACTTTAAAGCTTCTTCTGTTTTAAAGCATTGTAGAGACATTAGGTATTTATGAAACAGGAGACGTGAAAAATAGCAGTGTCCTTGCCGGGACTCGAACCACGGACTTCTCGAATACGCGCCGAGTGTGCTGACCACTACACTATGAAAGCATGCGAAGAAGGCGGGAGAAATACCTTATATGCTCCCCTTTTTAAAGGACGGCTGGGGATTACGGGACACAGTCGCCAAATCCCGGTGGTGGAGAATCATCATCCACTTTTTATTTCGAGCGCCACTGTAGAGTCATTAGGTTTTTAGAAGCAGAAGATGGGAAAAATGAGCAATGTCCTTGCCGAAATTCGAACCACGGACCTCTCGAATACGCGTCGAATATGCTTGACCATTGCTTCACGAAGGCATGCTAAGAAGGCGGGAGTACTTCTGTGAAGTAAAAGAATGGTAGGTGCACGACAATATACTAATTTTGCAAATTATAATGGGAAACGTTCTCCCGGTTAAGGGAGGCATTAAAGCGCTTCCGTTAATGGATCACATCGACAAAATCGCACTTTCAATTTATATATATATATATATATAAGATAAATAATATCTAAATCAGCTCTATAATTGTAATTTAGCAATAGCCTCTTAATACCTCATTGGTAATTTGGGTATTTCCCTTCTGTATTCTAAAAATCGTAATAACTTTTCTGGGCTGAATTATTTCGAAATCATTCTGAGTCACATGGCTCGCATAATGCTGATGGCGTAGCTAATTCGAAACCTGAACTCAAAACTTTAAGAACTGAAACTTTTCTCTTAATAAGCAACCTAAACCTAAATCTTCTTTTGGTGAACCTCTATATTTGATAATTGCGCACGTCTGCTTCAACCTGTGTTGCCGCTTGGACGCTTTTTCTCTGTGCTGTCTTCCTACAGCAATAGTGTCAAGAATGTAAATGTTCTTGAACAGGCACGATTAGAGTGACAATAAAATTGTGGCTGCAAATGTCAATTGAAATAAAGTGGAATATTTAATTTTACTTAGCTGCCGGTTTTCCTCTTCAGTATGGATCTACGTTCTATGCCATCAGCATTGCTATCTCTTTTTCTGTTTTCATCACAATATTTGCTACCTGTTTTCCATCACACACAGACACGTATATAGAGGGTGGTCATAAAGAAACTTTCCCAACATCTACACTTGTAGCGTCCGTTCCGGTTAACCGATCGAGATGAGATTGCAAATATAGTTATTCGGAGGTATGCGCTCGAGATTCTGTGAATGGCAACACAATGGCGCTCACGGTTACGGTTATAGTTGCAGAAACTCAAAAATGTCGAATGGCCAACGCAAACTTTTTCAAAAAATTGTTCAGCGCATGCGAAAACCCTAAATAACGTTGGAAAAGTACCGATACGTCCCAAAACAGGCGTGTTATGCATACCTAAAAAAGAATTTTGAAAACCGGCCAACGAAACACGATCTGGGAGCACGCAGAAAATTTGCATATGACAGAGACAAGACACCTATCACTGATGACAACACATATCAGACAAAAGAATGCCTTTACTTAGATCAAACATTTTCCACATGGGGGCCATCACAGACAAGTATGCGTTGCATCGGGAGACTGTGGACAATACCGCTGAACGCAGCATGGCATGAGGGATGTCTGCAATCCCACTCCGTACAGAATCCTTTAAATCCGACAAAGTTTGCGGATTGTACAGGTAAGCTCTTGATCTGAGATTCCCTAAAACCAGAAATCCATAGGCGTCAGATCGGGGGATCGCGGAGGCCACGGAAAAGGATAATGAAGCTAGATGATACGATCACAAAATGCTGTTCCAGGACCACTTAACAAACCTCGCTGTAAGTGGAGGTGCACCATCTTGCATCCAAACGATGTCATTGAGTGCATTTCGAGTACGCAATTCCAGTAGTAGCGTTTATCCCAGTTTGATAATACAGCTTTATCAATTTACCACGAAGAGTAACTTCGTCACCATGTGCGAGCTCCCGAATGATGACTTCGCGTACCCGCCTGGTATTTTATCGGTTTCTTACGTTGCATAGCTGGCGATTGGCGTTCTGTGATTGGTATCTTGCCTTTGTTATATGTAAATTTTCTACGTGCTCCCAGATCGTGTTTCGTTGGCCGGTTTTCAGAACTCTTTTTTTGCGTATGCATAACACGTCCATTTTCGACATATCGGTACCGTTCCTATTTAGGGTTTTTGCATGCGCTGAACATTTTGCAGCCGGAAAAAGTTGGCATTGCTATTCGACATTTTCGAGTTTCTGTAACTATAACCGTAACCGTGAGCGCCCCTGTGCTGCCATTCAACAAGGTATTCAAGCGCATATCTCCGAATAACTATATTTGCAATCTCATCTCGATCGGTTAATCGAAACGGAGGCTAGAAGTGCAGATATTGGCGAAGTTTCTTTATGACCACTTATGACTTATATATGACTTATATATATATATATATATATAAGGGAATTATTCGAAATAGTTTCTAAGACTGCATAATTTAGTAATCAAATAATTCTATACCTAAAAACAAATAGGTCTTGTATACTGAACTCATATTTTTATTATGATGACATAAGAATAATCAAATTCTATACATATAAATAAAAAGGTTTTGTATACTAGAATCCATATTTTTATTATGGTGATATGAGAATAATAAAATAATTCTATACGTATAAACAAAAAGGTCTTGTATAATAGAAACCATATTTTTATTAGGATGAGTTAAGAATAAAATAACTTAATAAAATAACTCTATATGTTGTAGAGTCATCAGGTTTTGGGGGGGGGGGGCAGGAGACGTGAAAAATGTGCAGTTCCCTCGCTGGCACTCGAACCTTGGACCACTCAAACAGTTCTAATTAAAAGAATGAAGAAAATACTTTTTAACGTTTAAAAAGATCTTGCATACTGGAACCCGCGTTTTTATTATGATGACATAAGAATAATCAAATAAAACTATATGTATAAACTAAAAGGTCTTGTATACTGGAACCCGTATTTTTATTTGGATCACATAAGAATAATCAAATAACTATATACCTATAAACAAATAGGTCTTGATACTGGAACGCGTATTTTTATTACGATGACATACGAATAATGCTTGCGAATTTGAAAAGCACAGTAAGTATGCATGAATTTAAGGCGAAATCGCTTCAAAACGAAATGAACTGTTTGTGACAATGAATTTATTTTCTCTTTAAAAATAATTGTGACTTACCATTAATTTCACATTAAAGAAACCACTGTACGTACGTTTAAAAGTAGGCAAAAGAGCAACCTTAGGTTATGTAAATTTTAAATATAACTCTATTGATTTCAATGACGATCTCATATAGGTCCCTCTTCTTTAGGAGCAACGGTTGTATTTTAACTGATTTTAAAATTTAGCATTGGCTTTCCATTCACTTTATGCAACACTGGAAATAAAATACAGCGCATTTTTACTGAAAGCGCATCTAAAAGGCAAAGCCCCCACAGATTTCTCAGTCCTCCGTATTCCATCATGTTGCCAGATGGAGACCAAAAATCACGGCGATTTCTCCCTAAATTTGGTGGGCCCACCAGCGGCCGAGCGGTAAAGACGCTGAACACTGGTAGTTCGGTCCGAGGTTCGAATCCCGCGAACGGGCTGGCTGCATGGGCGTTTTCGTGGTTTTCCCCATGTGTAACGTGTATACGAGCCAGTTTCCCTTAGAAAGTCCTCCACGAAGGCATCCCTCCCCTTAGGCAGATAGCCCTCGTGAGCTTTGCCATAATTGAATAACCTAACCTAACCTAACCCTAAATTTGGTGACAAAAATTAGTCGCCAGCTTGGCGATATCTCGCTAGACTAGAGAGATAGTCATTTACTCAATGTTAAATAGACTTCAATGTTAAATTTCTTCCTTCCAAAAATAAACCTCTTAAAATTTTTGATTCCTTTGCTGTAACTGTATCAGATCTTCTTGTATTTTATTATTGTTAATTATTTATCATAGTTTTCAAATTACAAGATAAGCCTAAATTTTAGAGGTATTTTATGAGATGTAAGTCTTGTGTCCCTCGCCTGTTACAATCTCAAATATGTGCATCATGATCTCAGATATATGAATATGATGCATTGAAAATACTCTACTGATACAGTAAAAGACAAAGAAATGATCAAAATAAATTTTTTCAGATAAAACTTTAAAAATATGTATGTAAAATGGGGATTTGTTTTAAAAAATCTGATGTATACACCACATAACTTCCTTGTTCGCCTATTAAATTATACACATTTTTTGTTGCACTTTGTTCAAAATTATTTTCTCGAATTATTCTGAATTAATTGATCCTTCAAGAAAGATTGAAACGGCATCAAAAATTGAAAATTTCGAAATTAAATATCCCGGCTAATTTTTGTCATTTTTGTCAAATTTTTTGCATTTTTATTTTTTCATAGCGAGTTCAAAATTTCCGAAATATAATTAAGGAACCGGAAGACCGCATTAAAAGTTACACTTCGTTATTGATCCAAAATTGATTTTTCTTAAAATTTGAAATTATCAGATCATGAATATTTTCGTCATTTAAAACACTTCTGTAATTAAAAGTATCGGATTTTAACGAAAGTTTCCCGCCACCGTAAATATCGTTTGCTCAAACAGTTCGCGTTTAGGTGTTTAATCATACTTTTTCAAACGATCTTTTGCATTTGAAAGAAAAAGACCTGCTTTGAACACTCATTTGTGAAATTTATAAAGAAATATTGTCATCATGAAGTACAAGGTTTCGCATAAACTTCACGTACAATCGCACAAGTTCAATCGCAGAGTGCGCATTAGCTGACTCAAGCAGAACACACGTGTTCGGAACTGCACTAATTTGCTCGATATCAACGCAAGTACAAAATTCTGGATCGGATCGTCACTTTTCATGAAAAGTAGATTTACATCGACAACACAGGCAGAAAAGGGGGTTGGTCTGCGTCCAGTGAGCCCGTCGGCAACGTCGCAAAGCGCGATTTGATTAGGAAGACGATCATGCTTTGTATATACTGGGATTGGTATTATCTATAAAGAGTATGGGGAAAAGGCAAAACCGTCGACAGTAAAGTGTATAGTGAAATGCTAGTTTGTGTTGGTGCTGCTATCAAGGAAAAACGCGGAACTGAGTTCCGGAGCAAAAAAGATAATGTTCCATCAAGATAATGCAAGACCACATGTGTCTGTATGCACCGGTTGGGCTCTGTACGGACTGGAATAGGATCACTTGCCATACATTATACCATATAGCCCCGACATCGCTCCTTCGGACTTCTACCTTTTTTCACACCTGCAGCTATATCTTGCTAGTGCTATCTTCTATTCTGCACAGGACGTCCGAAATGAGATTGATGTATTTTTGGACGCACGGCCACCAAATTTCTGGGCCAAAAAACATTGGTAGAAAATCATAGATTTGGGTAGTGATCAGTAACTACACTAAAGGTACTGCTCCAAGTTTTTTTTTAACTTTGTTAAAAACGTTTCTTGGTGGAAAACTTTCGTTACAACCTGATATATATCTACGACAACGACTGTGAAAATAAACGCCGGGTAAAGTTTCTTAAGCCGGATAAAGAAGATGAAAGTATACATGTATATGTATGCATAAAATAAAGTTATAAAGAATATAAAGGAAATTATGTCCTAGGAAATTCTAAGTGAAATTTAGAATGCAAATTGTGGTAAAAATTGGCGATTTAGAAAGTAACTTAGAAAACTAATGCGCATTATTGTTATAATAATTAAATGTAATTTCTAAATAAATACGCTGCAATATCAAATAAAATGTAAAAGAGAAGAATGAAACAAAAGAAGTATTTCTGAATACGTGGAAAGTTCCTGACTTAACAGGAAATTGGAATTTCTCACCTGCAATTCAAGAAAAGCACGTTTCGTCATCTCGCATATGTGAAACAATCCCCCTTCAATTTTACATTATTATTCGATTTTAACACATCCGAATTACATGTTATCGATTCGGATATGCGAAGTAATTGCTCGATGCACGCATATCTGAATCGATAAGCTGTAATTCGGATATGTTAAAACTGAATTGAAATGTGAAACTGAAGGGAGATTTTTACAGTTAGCCAGATTACGGAACGCGCGTCTTGTGAATTGTTGATCGTTACATGAAGAGATCCCAATTTTCTTTGACAAGTCGTAATTTTTTTCTTGATTCAGCAATAATTCTCTTTTTTATTCGTCTCTTCTACATTTTAATTGGCACTGCAGTGTGTTTATTTATAAATTACAATTAATTATTATCACAATAGTACACGTTAGCTTTCTAAATTGCCAATTTTTACCTCAGTAGTGCAGATTTGGGTTCTAAATTTCACTCAAATATTCTAGGAGATAGTTTCTTTTATATTCTTTATAACTTTATTAAATTAAATGTTATCTTTGCAGCAACAGCGCAGGCTTGTACATTTTAGTCCTTTTGAATAAATTTTGAAAATTCACTAATTATAAAGTTTTTCGTCTTGTTTTGCTTTATGCACAACTATGGATGTAATAGCAATCCTATATACAAAATTCCAAAATTCTATGGCTGATTTTTTTGAGTTATGCGAGATACATACGTATGTACACTGCAAGGAAAAAAAAGGACAGTTCTATATCTCCCGTTCTACTGGGCCAGTTGACGAAATTGAAATTGCGTTTTCCATGTCTCGAAAGCGCAACTTAGCATATGTATTAGATTTATATATAGCTTTGTTATAATATAGGTATTTTGACACAAAATCGGTCTTTTTCTGAAATAACATACCAATTTTTTTCCATATTTCGATTCTACGACTCAAATTATACCTAAATATTAAATTTTGTAAAATTTGCTGCCAAATTTACGGAGAAATTCAAACATTTAACTTAGCGAATTTTTTTTAGTTTGCGCCAAGAATAATTCACTTGGCAAATTTCTTAATGCATGGCAACCTATTTTCCTATCCCTTCCATCGTGCAGCGCAGAAAAAAGGGCACATCGTTCCTATTTTCAATTAATTTTTACAAAGTGCGTAAACCACATTTCCGCTATTATCGCTTTCAACAAATATGCCAAATTTCAAAACCTCGCCAATATATAAATTCACGTATATCTTCGGAAATTTTGAATAAAAAGCTGTAATTTTTTGCAGCTATGGTTAGAAATACATCTACTTGAAGATGATTGTAAAACTTTTCTAAGTTGTAATTCAAACATTTTTTGGAAAAATTTTTAAAAATTATTTAAAAATACAAATTTTAAAAATAAGTCATAAAAAATGGGTGAATTTCATTAGGAATGAACCTAAATTTCGACATGTGAAAGAAAGAATCAAATAAGTTAAATAAAAAAGAGATATTAATAAATATATGCCAAACTGAATTAACATTAAGGAGCTAAAACTTTGAGAGCCAATTATGTAAAAAGTACTCATGCGATTTTTACAAAATTTGGTAGTTTGGCGTAATTTGAGTCGTAGATTCGAAATATGAAAAAAAAGTGGCATGTCATTTGAGAAGGAGTCCGATTTTGTATCGAAATACCTATATTAGAACAACGCTATATATAAATCTAATTCGTATCCTAAGTCGCGCTTTCGAGACATAAAAAACACAATTTGAATTTCGTCGATCGGGCCAGTAGAACGAGAGATATAGAACTGCCTCCTTTTTTTGGCAGTGTACGTACAGACCTCACTAAAAAATTACATTTGAATATATTTTATAATTCATTTTGGAATAAATGTCCTTTTCTGTCCCTACGTACAGACGTCACGGAAAACAATCGTCAAATAGATTCGGGAACAGTCAAAATGGTTATTTCCGTTGAAATAACCATTTTGACCATTTAACCATTTTGAAATAACCATTTGACATAAAATATGAATATGCTCACATACGCAATGTGTTTAAAAGGTTTAACAACTCATTATTCAACCAATTCCAAAAAACCTATTTAACAATAAGTGGCAGCATTTATTACTATGCTGTCTCATCTTGTTTTGCATAAAATATCGTCTGCTTGCGAACAGAACTTTCTCTGCTGCAGTTAATAATTTGCTTCGGTTCAGTGAATATCTGCTATCTTGGATTCGAAAGCTGAGAAAAGAATAGAAATAACAGTTTTTAAAAAACGGGAAAAATAGTATACATGTTCAAACAAATTGTGATTAGAAATGAAACTTGCTGCTTTGCTTGTGATGCTGGAAGCAAAATGGTGATCATATGCCTGTGTTTGAGAAGGCTCACCATAACCACAGGAAACTTCAATTTCAGAAATCTCATGTAAGTGTCGTGTCGATGACAGTTTTTGAATGAAATCGGATCATTCATAAAGAGCTTTTACCTAAGAGATAAACGATGAACTCCATACTTTAAAGATATAAAAGATTTAGATCTGAAAAGGATTGGACGTGTGAGGCCTGAAATGATAGTGTGTAGTCACACAATGTCGTTTTCATCCTGCAGTTTCTAGGAGAAAAAAGTACTGCTATTAACTTCTCTCATGTTCACCAGCTATTTTACCTATAGAGTACTTTCTCTGGTTACAGCCGAAAACATCGCAGATGAAAATGTCGCGGAGAAAACAACTCAAGGTGAAAAACTGGTGGTTCAAAACCTCGAACGAGAAAAGAAAGCGAAGAGAAAGCATTGTGGTACAAAGTATCCTCGTCGGAAATAAAGCAATAAAAAACTTTGCAGTTTAGAAACATCGTCGTCGAAAATACCGTGGTAAAAAATAAAGCACCTACAAATCATCGCATGACGATAACATCGCACACATGCGTTTTTCAGGTTTTAAAAGTTGTAAAAACATATTCGTATAAAGATTTGGAAGCGTAAGAAATGTTAACCGCGCCTTAAGAATAAACGAAAAAAAATAATATATAATTTTCACCAAAATAATATCAGATTAACAAACGTGAAAGAAAGTAATTTCGTAGTTAACTAAGCAGTTTTCACAGATGTAACCTCATGCAGTTATTTATCTTCTTTTTTCTAAACATTTTTAGGGTTTATTTTTCATGAAACATTATGAGTAAAACTTTATGAAAAAGATTAATTTATTAATGGCCTTTGTTAATTAACTACGTAAATTTAAAGTTCTATTAAGGGTTATAAGTTGCATTAATTTTCTAATCATTTTCAATTTTTAAATGCTTAAGTTTCCTTATTGCTTTTTCAGCAAGAATTTATTAGTTCATTAAAAATATGAAATATAGAAGTATATCCCTCTTTCCTTCTTGCCCTCCCAAATCCTTATGCGAAAACGCATTACAGCTTTTAAAACCTGAAAAACAAATGCGTGCGATGTTATCGTCATGCGATGATTTGTAGGTACTTTGTTTTTACCACAATATTTTCAGCGACGATGTTTTTAAATTGCGAAGTTTTTGAACCACTTTGTTTTCAACGACGATATTTTGTACCACGATGTTTTAGAACTGCGATGTTTTCTTCTTTGTTTTCCTTTCTCCCACGGTGTTTTGTACCACGACGTTTTCACCTTGCGTTGTTTTCGGCTGACACCCTTCCTCTTCCCTCAAAGGTTAATTTAATAGCACTGAAGAGATTCAGAAAATCATAACCCATGGCTAACGGTATTCCAAAAGATGAGTTATACGAAAGAATCGGACTTGTATGACCACAGTAAGCATTGTATAAGCTTACAATGGTTCTATAATGAAGTCTAAGAAAAAAGAAAGTTGCTTTCTTCAGCTTTCAATTTTATACAAACTTCGTCCTAAAACTTTGTAGACACGTTGTGTATGATGGGTACGGTTCTCTCAAGCGCATTTTAAGCGATGAGAAATCTCCATGTTGACCGTGTTTATAACATAATATTTATTTTTGTAAATCTCGATCTGTACAGTAATTCATGAAGTCGAAATTAATATTTACTGAATTCAAATCGCTGAGCATATAAGCCACTTCTAAAAAGTATGATCTAACGAGGCATAGAATGCAAAGATTAAAATTACAAACAAAAGGAAAATTTATTCTTCAGAATGAACGAATTTTAAATTTACAGATAATCACATTCCTTTTACTTACAAAAAAAAAACGGAATTTTTGTAAGATTAAACTCTTTTGTTAGCATTACGAGTATATAATAGAATTTTATGGAGTTTATTGCATGGGAATTTCCTTTCCCATATTGCTCCCAAATTTAAAATGCGTTCCGTTTCTCCATTCATCCCGTTAGAATGGACAGCTCATCAGCAGTCAGATGTTCGCCAAGGCCCGAAAAAAGAGCCGTCGTGTTGCGCGGACGAAGATTCCAGCAACCCATAATGTGGGCGTGAGCGGCGTGCCGGGCGCTGGACTCTGACAGGTGTACCGCGGGGTTAACTATGGAGTGCGGCCATGTTCCGCGGCCGTGTTTCTAAATTCCTCCATCACTCCAATCCCCCAACTCCCCTCTTCTCAGGCCGCCTTCCTTAAATGGTGGAAAAGAAAAGCTTTCTCCTTTTTTATTACTTCTTTTCTAATAGTACATTACAATAATCTTCCTGTTGTGTTGGTTGCAGGTATGAATGGAGACGGTGTCGACTTTTAATGGGTGGCTTGAGAATTTTTTTTTTTTCCGCTCTTTCAGCTTAGATTTTTTTTTACTTTTTATTTCATCTTTAAGAGTTTGAGACTAGCCGAGGGTGGGTTACAAAACCTTGAGGGGAAAAAATTTATGTTTCGGTCTTGAGACCCTTTTTTTATTATTATTATTATTATTACATTATTTTTTTCCTAGTCAGCGTGGGAACGGAGTTGAAGTAGAGAGTTAATGTCTGTTTTGTGGTTTATGAGAAATCAGATGGAATTCATTTTCTTGATGAAAGAGATCTTTCGCTTAGATTCTGCGCACGTGGCTCGTTTAGGTTTTTATTCTTGTTATACAAAAGAGAGGCGATGACTACCACCTCCCAATAGATGCGCGTGAAAATAATTATTTAAAGTCAAGTTTAAAATACAATATTCTGTTACACAGTAAATCTACAATTACCTGAACTCGTTGAAACTTGTCTGGAAAACTGTTGTCAATATTGCTTGAATGGAGCACTTTAAAGTGAAATACAGGAAGGGTGAGAAAAATTCTTCGAAAACTTTTCCATCGTTATTCCCTAATACTCTATTTTTGGAGCCCTTTTTGATTCACCGTAATCACTATTTTTGCAGTATCTTGTCTTATCCTCCGGCAACTTATGCTTCCTTATCTCGCCCAACAACCGCCGAGTAAATAGGACTACTGAATAACGGAAGTTAAATCTGGATTCGAATGCTGATGAGGCTATTATTTGAATTGTTATCACCATGCGTAGCTTGAATATGAGCCTGTTTCTTTTATAACGTCTTTCACGAAGACATCCCTTCGTTTCGATAGAAACCCATAAGTATTTCATCATAGCTGATCTATCAAGCAAATCATTTATCTCACGTTTCAGTCCGTATTAATGTTAAAACTTTTCAGCACGTAATTTTTGAGGCAGTTGCGTTACATTATGCCACAAAAGCATTTATCCTTTATGAGTCCAAATATTGCCATTCAGCAAAATATATAATCTACTATTTGCCATCCATGCGGCTTGCCTAGTTTCCACTACTGAGAGGTGCTGTCATCCAATATTGTTTAAACGATCTTTTAGATTAAAGTTATCTCTTTCTTATACTAAAGCGATTTAAAAACAAATCTGGTACTTCGAAACATTAAATATTTTTAAATATTTTAATAATGGCTCTAAAATGTAATTTATGACTTATATATTTCATATGATTTATAATACACCCAAGTAATAAATATTATAAACGCTCGTACATTTCTTGTAATTAATAAAAGATATTTGTTCGTTGTCGCGTTCATATTTCACGGAAGAATATTTACCAGAACCTCAAGGAGGTTTGACATCTGCTTCCATCCCAATTTTGAAGAAGAGCAACGCCAGCGGTCATCTGCCTCCCATATCTCTCCTCTACCACTAAGCCACACGAGAGGACTTCCGGCTCCCATATATGTATTTAAAGTACCCCCATGCCGCAAAGGCTTTATACATTTACAAATAACCATCCTTTCTCCGGGATTCGAGCCTGGCTCCTTCGATATGGCAGTCGGAGTCACTGGCAACTATTCCGTCTGGGAAGCCGATAAAAGACAATTTTAAAGCATATATTTACTGTGGTGGAGAAAAAGTATTTGAGATTCTCCTAACAACGGTATGTTCTGTATTCAGTTTTTGAGTCTGCACCAAATAAATAAATAAAATTAAATAAATAAATAAATAAAACAGAAGCGAGAAAGCACAAAGAGGAGAGAAAATACATCTGATAACCGTATTATTTATAAATGAAATGCCTGAAATCTAGAAAATTTTGCTTTCAGATAATAAAAAATTAGCATTTACCAACTGCATATAAAAGATAAAATTACAAGTTTGTTTACTAGGAATTTATAGTACGGAAAAATCAATATTTGTGAGCATTAGAATTGTTGCTCATTTCCTTGAAAAGAGGGAGAAAACTTTAATATCAAAATGATTCTTAATGCTAAAAACAAATTTCTATTTATCTAAAATAAATAACTAAATATTTTAATATCAAAATAAAATAAATTTCTATTTAACTAAATAACTAAAAGGTTTAATATCAAAATAATTTTTAATACTAAAAATAAATTTCTCATTTGATTGACTCAAAATAATCATTTTTTAAATATTGTGATGCAAAAATTATACTGTATCTCTAAGTCTGTTTAGGAATAATACAGATATATTCCTCGGTATACTGGGAGTTTAATTTGAAATTATTACAATAAAGTTAATCAAGAGATTTTTCAAATTATTTCTCAATAAATATAAAAATTATAACATTTATTCATGCTAATCTTAAGAAAGCGGACATATACAAATAATAAGAAACTGAATTACATAAAGTAGCTTACTTTCTATCATACAGGCTGAAAGAAAATTAAAATTTTCTTTCAGCCAGAATACAGAAACTATCCGAAAGTTTCACATAAATGAGAACTTTAATATTCTTTGATTCTGCTTTCAATGTGATGTTTACAGCAGCAGAAAAATTTTCCAGAATTCCATATAGCCGTGACACTATACTTGCATCATTAACCGGATAATAGTTCTCAGCTTATCGTGTCGTTTCTTCAAAATCCCAAAACATCTCAGTTACTAGGACATATAAATTTTATTCCCTTTTCCGTTCATTATTCAAGGGATGAACTCCTATTTCAACATTTTAAGCCCTTTTCTTTTATTCTGCTACTAGATTTTATTCAGCAAAACCATTTAAATTTTGAAACCTCTTCAGCCTCCATGTCTCAACAAAATATGATATACGTCGCAACTTAAAATTTCCTTATTCTCTTTCGCTTCACCTTCAAACTCGCCTGAATCCCAAGTAACTCAAGCACGAATGTTAAATTTTAGGAGGAAAGAACTAGTTCTCTTTGTCAAAATATTGCCTATTTTGAGGATTCTGTAGACTGAACATCATGATTTTTTTAACTTTCTTTATTTTAGTTAAAATGTAACTAATAGGATGATATTAGAAATATATCTTCTTAATAACGATGAAGATATAAATAAAGATACAGATGATTTTTCCCACTAAATCAAAGCTATAGCTATTTTTGAAATTTGAAGGAGTGAAATATAAATAAATGATGCAGTATTACCTTCTCAATATACAATTAAATGAGTAAATCTTAAGGACTAATTTATTTATTTATTTATTTACTTATTTTTCAAATTCCGATTTAGAAGTGACTTCGTTCAGTACATCCCTTTTGAAACAATCCAGTTAGACTCATGTATAATTTAAGTTTCACCAAAGAAATGTGTTTGAATCTACTTTCAAACTGAAATTTGCTTATAATTTAAAAAGGAAAGAAATTTATACTGATGCAATTAGAGTTTAGTCATGTTATTTATTATGTAACTTGTGATAAAAAGAAGTTATCAGATTTCTAAACCCATATTTTAAAGATCTGATGTGAACACCACAAATTATACACATTTTTTGTTGCATTTCATTTAAACCTTTTTCCTCGAACTTCATTAGACATATATTTCTCCTTCCACTGATTCAGTTCGCCCTTCGCGGAAAGGCAAGAATACGTAAAAACTCAAAAATCTTCATTAAAAATTGTAAAATACAGAAAGACATAAAACACTAAATACATTTAAAAACAGTTAAAAAAAATTTTTACAACTAAAATTAGAGTTTCTCCTCAAAAACAAGTAATCCAGCCGGCGGGCAGGATGACGGATATTTCAGTGCATAAAACTGAAACTTTTTCTGGCCATTCTCGACAAAAAGGCACTGAAGTTGGTGCTTAACTTCAACTGACTTTCACTATTCTGTTAAGAGTTTCAAATGTAAACAAATGGCTGCCTCGTTATCCTTAGCATCACTTAAAATTTTAAATTTTTGATAATTCTACAACTGTTGCATACAGATTAACGAAAGCCGGACATAAGAATAACATAATTTAGTTATTTTTAAAGAAAAAAAAATGTGCAACTTACCAACACATGGAATAAAAACCTGAGCTCACCGAGCCGAGTAACAGAGTGGATATATATGCGTTTGGTGCAGCTGATTGCAACTTAAAAGGAAGGTGCACAACTACGTATAGCAATCTCTTATATAAAATGTTATCTTTCTAAGGCTACTCGTTTTTGAGTTATGTAAGACACATACATACGTACGTACGAACATACGTACATACAAAAGTAAGGAAAACGTCTCTTATGAATCCATCTTAAATCTGGTTCACATTCCGCTTTGGAAAAAAAGAATCCTTTATTCTTCCGCACGTATAGGTCTCATGCAAAAACATCGTCCAAATGGATATTTTCGTTGAAATAGAATACCGAAATTTTTCGCTATTACAATACTTCCTTTACTTCGGTCAAGGAAGTAAAAATATTGTATTGCATTGGGTAGTATTTCAGTTATTAAAACACATATTATCTAAGTAATGAATGTTTCTAGTTAATTAAGGTATTTCATTCGCTGTATAATTGAACCTTTTTATGTACTCATAATGCAAATAATTTTGATATTCAGATAAAAAAGAGTTATAAATTAATTTTTATTAGTTTTCAAGAAATAATAAACTTAAACATTTGTTTATAGCAAATATTTTTAACTTTTATTCCACAGGTAAATGTTATGTAAATGAGAAAGTTTTATTAAAAGCTGACGTTCAGTTTTAGGAATCCTACCAAACAGATCTTTTCAGCATCATATGCTTGATATTTTGATAATGATGAAGTGGTTCCTTTTCTGTCAATATCAGAAATTTATTTTTTATGCTATTGAAACCTAGTTTTTAATATAGGATCGACATTTAAAATTTCGATCCTATATAAAAAAACTACAGAAAGTTATAAATAAATAAAAAGTTTCCATCTTAGGCAAGCATACACGCTTATATTATACCTAGTTTATCTGGCATCTGTTTGGAGCTGTATTCTTTAGCTTTTTCAGAATCTAAGGCAAAAGTGAATTTGCAATCTGTTTGGCCGAAACTTCAATTAATTAACGTAATCATTTTTAACCAAAATATTTTCCAAATACAAATAGTTCCGATGGAGACTGGAGAGGGGAGAAGAATTAAACACAGACCCTAGGCAATGAATCTCTAATAAGCCGACCCTGACAGAGAATTACAAAACTGCGCTGAGAGTCTGAAAAATATTGCTTTTTCTTTTTATTTAGTTCTCGGTTCGAAGACAGACTCCAACAGCTGTTTTGACAAGTAGCAGTGGGACCTTTTTTCGTCGTAGAACATCTTCCCCAGCGGTCTGTATAATGCTCAGCAGTCAGGTACTTTATGGAGGGTAGGACATTTGACAAGGGGATAAGCTTTTGTGTGACTAAGCTGCCGGCACAGAGCATCGAAACAAGATCATAACTTGTGTCAACGTCATTTCTTCCATTGAAAAAGGAAAAAACAAGGAAGAGGCACTGAATAATACGCAACAAGACTTTTAAATCAGCAAAATTTATCCTCTTCGGAGACTTCGGTCTGTCTGCTTGTGCTACTGAAAACTTCTGGACTAGCAAGGTCAAATGTCTCCGCGATTTTACTCATCACTGATTGGCTGTGACTACTTTCTGAAGATAGCATTCCACCGTAGTTGGTTTTGGGTCCAGTCAGTACAAGACTCAATTAACTATTTACGCTGCAATTATCATTTCTTTCAAAAATATTTTTTTCAAAGTAAATTGCACCTTTAAGTAATGCAAAATTTGAGGCATCTATTACCCGTTGACGCTTTAGCTAAGCATCGAAATCATTAAAAATTATTAAAATGTTAATGATCCGTACTTGAAAGCCTTTGTTGAACTGGATAGTATGACGGTTGAATGACTGGCATGGTTTTAAGATTACAGAAAATGTAAGGTTTATTTTTTCTCTTGACTGAAAAATATATAAGATTTTAATTTTGATTATCATACATAATCGTAAGCCATATTTTTATAGATCCATCAGTAGTCTCCTTTATAAAATCGCCGAACTCTGTAAATTTAAGCCGGGCTCGAATGTATAGGTGTTTCAGTAATTTTTCTCCTTTGTTACACGAATATGAGTCAAGTTTCATTACAACATTCTCTAAGAAGGCATGCCACTTCTTAGGCAGCTAGCTGTCACATAATTTGCTATAACAGGTTGAATAAATAATTTAACAGCGATAAAAAAAATGCTCGCAAAAGAGGCAAGCTATCTCAACGATGGTAATAATAAACAAATTACTCTTGACGAAGCAATTTGCCATCTCATTCGACTTAGAGGAATTACTATAAAAAAAGTCTACCAGATTTGTGAAATTAATGCTAATCGAGGCATCACCTTGACTCAGAATCCAGCACTTCCGGGGTATGAAGTGAGAAAGAGATGATACAAGATCTTACTGCCCCTGAAACTGTGACCAATGGCATTAAGTCCTGGCTGTATTTTTTAGACTGTTCTGCAATTATAAGATCCTCGATTCTTCTTGAAAAATATCCCTTTGATCCTCGGCGACTCTATTTTGGGAACATCATTGAGATAATTGGCTGCATTTTGTCTACACATGGTTCTTTGTGATCAATTTTGGGTCCTCATGGACACAAAATAAATAAAAAAAAAACATACTATTTGATACTCTTTGCAAGAATTGAAATTCTATTTTGATTCCATATTTTATTTATTTCCAGAATGACTTGGATTAGTCAGTGGCTTAAAAAATCATATAAGGAGTATCTGCTAGTAATTTTCATGTTTTTCCGAATTTATTTTACCTTCCAATAACTACACTATTTACATTTTGTCAGATTAGCAATTGATATTTAAAAGTTTGCAGGGTCTACTTGTCTAACTTTTGTGTGAAAACTGGAGCGTAGTGACTGGACAGAAAAAGGGTTAAAATTATCCTTTATTACACTCTTTATATATTTACAATGCGTCAACTCGACGCTAACAAACTACGCTTCTGCTTGGGCGGTAACTGAAACAATAAGGACTAAACTAAAGATTTGAGGATATTAACAAGTAGTATAACTACGCTAAAGGGCTCAGACTATCCTGTTTCCTAAAAGAGCGTTGGAAATTTAGTGGCAGTAAAGTAATAGCTGTTACACCGCGTTTAACCAGCAATAAATGCTGAGCAGAAGCTCACGTTACAATAAGCACAGAGTTTGCCCACATTCTCTCTAACTTTCCCTTCTAGAACTTGGTACTTAAACCTTTTCTCCCACTGGTAGAATTTGCATTACTTCACGCGCGCTACCAAATTTAAATATTCTGGCATTGACAATTATGGGAATGAAGGTTTATAGGAAACTTAAATTAAATTAACTTAAATTCAACTGGTTATTTAAAATAAATATAAATCCCTACAAGTTATCTATCAAAATTGCTTGGGTTTTCTGTTATTGTCTGCGTGATAGCAGAGTTATTACTATATTTCTTGAAAGCAAAACAGTATATACAAGATGGTGAATTGGGAGGGATGCTTTAACTCATATAAATTTTAATCACTTTAATTATTTATAATCCATTAGATTTTCGATGCTGAAAACACAAAAAACCACATGTGCTCTAGCCGTGATTCGAACTGTGGATCTTTTGACTGATAATTAATCCGAAGGTGCTACCACTTATCCCACGAAGGCACGTAAGGGGAAAGGCGTAATTCTTTATAATTGTATTATTAAACAGTTCAGAAGAATTAATTTCATATGAAAAGTTGTGCACTTTTATCAGTTCATAACAATGAATTACTCAGTTTCTTATATTTCGAACCTATTTCTGTAACAAAGGTTCTTTTTTTTTTTCAAACGTTGTTACAGTTTATTGAAACAATTAAAACAGTCCACTAGATGAGACTAATAATATGCTGAGTGGTTTTTCAAAATATTTCTTAATTAGCTTAAGGAAGGAAGTAAAATTGATACTCAAAGGAAAGTAAAATTCATATCTTATCTGAACAAAAAATGAAAAATTATAAGTTTATAACCTTATAACCGGGCAATACTTCAGCACATAGTCTTTATGAGTTAAAAAAATTCCATGTCTAGTTTGCAAACATTGATTACAGGAAAAGGTGCAATCGGATTAGATTGGATTATAAATAACACTGAGATGATGATTTAGTTGGTTATATTCATTTCATGATTATCTCAATTTGTCCATCTTAAGTTTCTAGTTTGAAATATTTGTATTTGTTTTTAATATAATAGGAAACGAACATTGATAGTTTGTGGCAATTTTTTAAATTTCTTATTTCTTCATAGATAGTCTAACTAATAAATTGCAAAAAGTTTACGAAAACTTAAGATTTTTAATCTATCTGGGTGAAAAAAAATTTCAGGCATACATCGAACTATTAGGCGGATTTGTTCAATCTATTATACTAAAGTGAATAAAGCAAAATATGTAAATTAATATACTCCGTAAAATGTTTGGCTCTGCAAAATTTGCAAATGTTTTATTTACACTCTACTGTAATTTATAAAAAAATATTTCTCGTCCTTTTTATACTTGCCTTTTTATACTCTCATCCTTCAAATAAATTCGTGGTTCATGAAAACAGTACATAAAGCTTTTACATATAATTTAAATACCATTAATTTATTCCTTATAATTTCTCGCTCAAGACCAGAGTCCAATGTTATCTCATCTGAGATATCCTGCTCTATAGCAATAAGGCTCCTTCAGCACTTCTTTTTTCCAAAATATTTCTTTTGCCATCCCAACCTTGATCCAAAAGGCTTGATCCGAAAGACCTGATTTTAGATTTAAAATGATTTAATTTGTCATGCATCTCATTTCATTTGAAGATTTAGTGACAATTTTATGATAATTAGTAATTGTTCACTAATTTTAATATTTTTCCCAACGGCGGGGCACTTATTCACTAAGCATTCTTCGGAAATGATCGAACCAATCTGTCGTTTTACCTTCTCATTGCTGAGAACATTGCTCAGTGTGCACCACACAGAAAAATCGAATATTACATCCGTGAGAAAGGAGAAACTCCATTTCAGTTTTGATGAAGAACATTCCTGGGGAAGCATTCGAGGCTTGATACCTCTCTTCCTCTACCATTAGACTCATAACTGGGCTTCTAACTCCATGGTATTATAAGTGACCTTTGCCGCAGAGACACAAACCTCCATGCCTTCTCCGAGATTCGAAACCGACCTCAAGGCCATGCCTACCAGCTCACCTCATTATCATGACAGTAGGGAGGCAGTTTTAAAATAATATCAATAAAAAATTGAAATATTGCAGAATTTTCAGTTTTTGTAGCAAATGTAGGAAATTCATGGTTGTATAACAATAGTCTGGAAATTAGAAGTTTATGAGATAGATAATTTATAACAAAAGAAGATAATGAAAGTAGTCTTAGGTAAGACTTAGGTAATCGCTGAATGTTTGCAAGTCACTGAACAATTACAGATTTAATGTAGATTTAATGTACATTAAATCTATAATTGTTCAGTGACTTGCAAACATTATCATCATTTCGATGCTGTATGTTTATAAGTTACTGAGTACACAGAAGCGATAACATGAATAGCATTTTTTGTAACCTCAATAAAACTGCAATAAAAGTGAGTTATATATTATAACTTCGAGACACCCTCAAACTTCGAGGGAAAAAAACGCAAATCGAAAATATGCGTTTGCCTAAGTGGCGCCGATCGGCTCACTCTATAGGATTGTCGTAAACTTATGTTCTGTAGAGAAAATAACTATTTGTACAGAAGCGCAATGCAGCGAAGAAGAGCATTGTAATGAAGAGCTTTAACAGGGCCATGTCATAATTTTGTAAACTGCATGATTTAAAATCTTGCTAACTACAAGTAAAATGAATGTTAATTTGGAAATCACTTGCAACTTTAGATGTCATTCTTGATGCAATTTGCGATCATCGATGGCAGCATATGTGGTAAAGCCGTAACGTTTGCACAATCATACTGTAATCAGATAGTGGTAAAGCCTCTAAAACAAGGTAATGCCACCAACAGACAATAAAGAAAACACTTGACAAACATCTCCCACAGAAACCTGAAAGATGAGCTCCCGTTGAAGACAAAAGCAGCGGCGGCGGGAGCCATCCTAACTACGAGAAGGGTCTTACCCTTCTACTTAAGACCCGACAACCGTAGGCATTAGCAGGTGTGGGTTTTTAAGGTTAGGCACGTGCCCTTCATTCCAAGTGCTTTAGAAATGGAGTCCTTTTAACTCACGATGGAGGTCGGTGGACGGTCAGTTACCGTCATCTAGGGTCAAGGGTAGGAGCCCGCGCAGGCGTGAGAAAGGGAAAGTGTTACACACTCGTCGTCGCAAAAAATGTTACTCGCTTGTTCTTTTGTCGTCGTTAGCGAAGGAATTTATTTTGTTACCCCACCTGCATGAACGCTGAGAGACTGTTTACGTTATTTTGGAAAAAGGCATTTCAGCGTGCCCGCAGAGTTAAGTGGGGATAATGGCGCTAGCAGCAGGGGAATGAATGCTCTTCTGGTGAGTTGCGAGCGTCAGGTATGATTCTGGGTGAAGACGTGGCCGAATTTAAAGCTGCTAACAACATAATACATACTTTTATGCAACATCACTTGTCAAACTGTGCTGACCTTAATCTTATAGTTGAACATTCATCCAACTGAAAGCTGACGAAAGGTGATCTGATGAGGGCAATGTTCAAATTTCTTTGTTTATGTTTATTTTAGCTGTTAAAAGTCGATAATTTAATTATATAATAAAACTATGTTAATGTATACGCATTTAGAAAACCAATAAATTAAATTTTTATTAATTAATATTTTAATGCGGTAAGTAAAATTATTAAATTCTGAGAAATTAGAATGAAAATTAATTTATTTTCCTTTGTGCAATTTAAAAGGCATCCTAAAAGTACTTTATACTCTACATTTTGGCATACTTACCAACAAATTATATGAAAAGTAAGAAAATGGGATGTATAATTCAATTTGGTTCTAACATTCAATTTGGTTCTAATCATTGCTCTAAAACAGGACGTTTTATTCATTTTATTTTATTGATTTAAAAGGTATTATTATTTTATCATGGCAGAATGAAAGCTCTCTGTATTTAAGTGAAGGAAGCAAATATATATCAAAGCCTTGATGATGCCTCAGCGAAAGAATGCAACACCCAAATCAGTATCTTCCTCTTCTTTGAATGTGGGAAAATTGCGGTATATCGAGTTTCCAAATCATCCTTTAGCGAAATTCGTACTTATGGTGAAAGATTAATGCAGTTACTTATGCTCCCTTAGTGATTTGAATGTGGAAATGCGTGAGTGAAGGAGGAATCAACTCGATGGGAAGATCTCACTAGGATGATTACGTATGTCACTGGGAAGATCACGTATCATATCACTGAACGAGAAAACAGACATGTTATGTGATGAACATTATGGTTCTTACAGCCGCATAGATCGCATAATTTAGGAATAGAAAGTATTTTATAATAATCTGTGTCCGCAAATGCACTTCGCCAGCAGTATCCGAGAAATTTTGTAAAACGCACATTGCTTTGGCTACGTTTAATTGTACATCATAAGTGGTCTTAGGCCGTAATGATGTTTTTAATATCTTGAATGCAGTGATAAATGCTGTAATATTATTTTTTTTTCAGACTAATCTTGTTTCTGCCCAGACATCATGATGGTCCATATAGGGGTATTGCTGGGCAGATTGAGTGAATTCTACGTCATCATGTTGGTATGAAATACAGTTCTGTGTTAGGAGAATTAGATTTTAATCTTGCGCATATTTAATACGCGTTGTTGGTATATCGAACACATTCGTTATCTCTGGCATTTTGGAGTCTGTTGGTCTGTCTTTCTTCAGGGTTTCCTTAAAGACCGTTAACAAGAGGAAAAAACGCCAATGCGCCTGACACGCAACATCAAATGTTTCTTGAAGAACCATTATATTCAAATTTTTTCCTTAGTTTTTCAGTCAGTTGTTTTTTTGTTTTATTTTTTTTTTTTTTTTTTTTTATCTTGCAGTGAATTAGACTGTTTGGTTAGGGCAAAGCACACCAGAGATCTCTGTCGTCGGGGAAGAACTTTCCAAAGAAAACTGCCTCATATTCACATTATATATGGTAATAAAGATGAAACGTGCATGCATTTACCCCATTGACCAGGATTTGATTTCATGCCGAACTAAGTTGACAGTTTTTTTTTTCCCTACTGGGCCATCAGTGAGCCTTGAGTGGCTATACAAGATATTGGTTTCAGCATGCTCTTAAGTTAAACCGAGATGTAATTTTAATCATTTAACCCTCGTATCAAGAATTATGTATGTAATAAATACGGCATTTAAAGCCCTTCTTTTTTCGATGCGTTACAACTTTAAAGAGATGATTTACAAGATGACGAAATTAGTGAAGTGAAATAAAAGTGATACCGGAATATAATGTAGTACATTTTCAATCAGTACTTTAGGCAGAACATTTCACTAAAGGTTCAAATGAAGTACTTAAATTTACAAGAAATGATTGATAAAGACGGCTTACCAAATTTTGTGTTTCCTTAATTATAAAAATAATAATAATCAGTTTTCTCCTTTGGATTGTCTAATTAAAGGTGAATCTTGAATAGAATCTATGCTTATTCCTGATAATTATATCTCTGTTTAAAGACTTTTCAAGTTCCGAAGGAGGCACTTATAATTCTCTTTAGTCGTAGTAAAATATTCCACAAAAAGTATTGCCTAAAAGGATAATTATTCTTATTAAAAAGAACTATGGGATACCTAATGGTTTTTAGACCAATGATTGATCAGTAAACCTTTTTTCACTAAAATTACTGCTATTTATTCAAAGGAGCTGTATGCCATAATCTGAATATATGCGAAATTATTTCAGAGTCATATTGTGCGGAAGATTTACGACAGTACCAATTTTACAAAGACCACTTTAGTTTTTAAGGAAAAATTGGTGATCAAATGTATAAAAGCTGAAACATATTACAAGAACTCAAGCCTAACTGGAATTGAAAGATAAATATCAGTAGCATTTAATGTAGCTTATTTCCTTTTGTAATAATAATGCTAATTTTTAAAACTTATCATTTTGTTTCCGAACAGGCGACCCTGACAGTTTTCGCTTTGATTCTGTGGCTCGAAACCTGCGCTGAGATCCTCAGAGGCTACCCTTGCATAAGGCGGAAAAATCAACTTTACTGTCCATCACCAGGAAACACATATCCAAAGTAAGTCCCCTGTTCTAAACGTTAATGGCAGTCACTGATGCTTGTAAAAAATACGTTAAAACAATTACTTAGTTTATACTTGCTGCAAACTTAACTTTATTGATAACACAGAAAGCCGTTCGCACTTTTAAATTTTTATCTAGCATTTTGCGATGAAAATTTAGCATTGTCGATATAATCGTCTGCTGCTGTTTTCTTTCGATTGGAATGCAGAATAATTTTGATTTACTTTGAGTTTATTTTGATATTACAGAAATTATACAATGATTTATTTCGGAAATGGCTCCTAAAATCGACAGGTAGTCCGATGGTTACGTAAATGCAATTTCTGATGAAAAATATTCATAACAACAAATTGTAACCTGTGTGAAATCAAATTGGTTGCCTTTCAAATAAAGTTGTTTCTAATAATTTAAATAGAAAAAATAAACGCGTAGTGGAAAAAAATGGCATCAAAATGCATTGTAAAACTGACTGTTCGAATGTGGATAAATATCAAGAGAATAAAGTCTCTGATCCTGAAAATAAATCCACCGATTCAAAGATTTGCATTGGAACTAGTAATGCTTTCTAGCACCGTAAGTAAAATCATTCGTAAATATTTGAAGTGAAAAACGATGCTTAAAAAAATTTAAGTTATCTGAGCAGTTAAGTTCGATCTGGAGATTTTCTGAGATTGCAGCCCCGTTGGCAGTTCGAATATGTGCTTCTTATATGCTTCAAATATTATAGTGAAAAAAAAAAGATATTGGAACTGGTACTGAAACATTTTAACTGGCATCCGGATTTTTATCAGCTTGTTTCCGACAGAAGTATTTTTGTCTATTTTTGCCGATTCATTGTAAATTTTTGTAATCGTTCATAATTTTGCTTGTCAGTTTTTTCCTTACTGTTTATTATTTTGTATTCCGTTTCATACTTACTTCTGTAATCTCTATGTAATACTTTGGGGTACATGGGAATTCTTTGTGTTTTAATTTTTAAAAATCTAAAGTTCATCTACTTTTGCCGAAGTATATTGCGGAAAAAAAAAACAAAATTGTAGAAAATTATATGAAAAATAGCAAGCTGCTGATAAATTTGTGGTAACGCCTGATGAGGCATGTATATATTTAAGTGAATGTAATTAAAAAAGGATCAATTTTCTATTGCTCAACTGACGAAATGGCTTCGTCAACATAAAAAACTGTCCCTAACGGAAATCATGATAGTTGAAGAATTTTGTTACAAGGTGAAGTGAAACTAAAAATCTCAAGTACGGTTAAAATTAATTCACTGTACTATCAGCAGTATAAATTATTTTCATGATATTCTGAAATTCTAATGAAACTGTTTTAGAACCAATTTTTGGAGAAGGAATTCCAGCCTTATGCAGGAAGGTCATTCCTAAAGTTTTTCACATGGACAAAGCCTCTAGTCACATGTCCAAGTTCAACTGCTTTTTATTTAACGAAGAAAGAATCAGAAAGGGGGAAAATATATTAGATTTAGTGAAATACTTGTAAAATCACCAGACGCTTCTCCTGTGGACTTTTTCTCCTTTGGTTTATTAAAATGAGCCTTAAAAAACGGAATTCAAGAGCACTAAACGGACTTTGGAAAGCGACCCAAGAGAAATGTTATGAAATTGATATTATGGTGTGGAGGGGAAGCAGTTACTCTCACCTGAAAATTCGAGCTAGTTAAGTTGTAGAGTCATTAGGATTTTATTGAAGCAGGAGACATGGAAAATGAGCATGCCCTCACCGGGACTTAAACTTCGGACCTCTCGAATACGTGCCGAGTTTGTTGACCATTACACCAAGAAGACATGCTACGAAGGCGGGAGAAATACCTTATATACTCTAACTTTTAAAAGGCGACTGGGAATTAGAGGAGCCAATCGCCCAATCCTGTTGGCGGAGAATCATCATCCGCCACCTTTTTCATTCCTTGTTTCGCATTGGTTTAATGAAAGGATTGTTTTTCTCATTCTCTCAGTCTTTGATATTGTATGTGATATATGTAGTACTGACACGCATATACGTAGTACGTATAGTAGCTTTCATTGTTCTCTCATCACTTAAGCATTAGGCTAAAGATTAAAATATTTTTCAATAAAATTCAATTAAAATAATTTACAGAAATATGAAAAATGGATCATGAATGCCTAATATGAAGTACATAGCCTTTATTATTATTTTCCTTACGGTTGATAATCTCGTAATGCAACTAATTTATTAGTTAAGCTGTAGAGACATTAGATTATTTTTAAAGCAGAAGTCTTGGAATTTGAGCAGTGTCCTCCCCGGGACTCGAACCACAGAGTTCTCGAATACGCGCCGAGCGTGCTGACCACTACACCAAGAAGGCATTCTAAGAAGGCTGGAGAAATACCCTGTATACTCCCCTTTTGAAGGGCGACTGGGATTCGGGGACCCAATCGCCAAATTCTGGTGTTGGAGAATAGGTATAGGTACAGGTAAAAGTAGGGGGGACACCAGATATTTACCAACAGGTGATCCAGGTGTTGTCCCTTCCTACTAACTTTCCCAATAAGCCTAGTTTGGAACAGAAGGTGCCTAACGCTACCCCCGTGGACCCCGTTTTTAGTTCGGGCGCCACTGTAGAGACGTTAGGTTATTTCGAAGGCGGAGACATGGAAAATGAGCAATGCCCTCGCCAGAACTCGAAACACGAATAAGCACCGAGCGTGCTGTCCATTACACCACGAAGACTAGCTAAGAAGAAGGGAGAAAAACCTTCTAAAGTATCCAGACTATCAGATAGAAGCAAATCCCAGCAAGAAGTGCACCCTTTATGCATGAAATTTGGTTATCAAAATAATTGCCATAGCGTGCGAATGACTATTGTATTAACAGCTAGTATTAAAGGATAGTTTTGAAGTCTTGAATGTTTAAATGCAGCAAAGAACCTTATAATTCTTGTACTCACTCATAGGAACTAATAATTGTAAGTCACTTTTAAGTTTTTTAATGCATAAGTGAATTTTATTCATGTGTTCAAAAATAAAAACCTTCACAGGGCTGAAACGTTTTATTCAATTTCGTATGAGATGTTGATACCACAGAAATTGCAGTCATTTATGTCATAACGTCTTGGATTCAAATCACGTCTTTATTAAGCCATTTGTTTCGTATCCAAATGTATATATTGATACGCCAAAGGGGTCATGCAACTCAGTGACCTGCAAATGTCCTGTAACTTGAAGATTTTGAAAACTAAGGAGATATATGTTCTGTTTACAGCATAAGGAAAACGTTGTGTCACGGTAATAAAATTTCGACGTATTTTATTATTGAATGTAAAAGGCATACTCTAAACAAATCTGAAGAATAAGAAAGAAGATCGGAAAACTACACAACCGAGATTGTTACTAAATCGACCCAAGATATAGTTTCGAAAGTAAAAAATTAAAATTATCATTTTCATGGACTGCGTAATTATCTCTATCTATTATTATTGTACTCCTCCTTCGATTTTATGATAATTCAGCTTGCAAAATTTTGAATACATGGTGACTCAAGAATTAGGCTGAAACGAGAAAAAATATACTGAAAGGATTAAAAACATGAGAAATAAAAAAATCAAATTTCGTAAGTGGAAAACGCAGCCATAAATCATGATCATTGACAGCCTCCATTATAGTATTTAAGCTCCGCTCACTGGATCCGCGTTTTTGGAAATTTACCAGACATCTAATCGTGAAAACTGAAAAATGCTGGATTTCCTGTTAAATAAATCGAAAGAAAATAATATTTTTTAAATAGTACTTTATAGCAAAAAATTAACCGTAATACACTTATACTGTTTAGAATAACAAAATCATGAAATAGCGTTTAAAAAAAATTTACATTACAATTACGTTATAGTACGTATATTAGTAGTTACAATAGCTAAACTATAACATTTCTTATGTTTTATATACTTTCGAAAAGCAATGGAGCTTTTCTACGACAGCTATGCACGGCTACAAGTATTTGAGTCTGTTATGAGAAGGTCGTCCTTTTAGAGAGGTAATATTAAATATGTCCATTTATTTTCTGAAAATTCTGTTCACTTTCAGAAAAAGGCGTGTTAAAAAGCGATCGTGACGTTTCGTTACATTATTGTTCAATAATTTATTCCCTTTGAAACAAATTAATTTTATCTAATTTTAGTTAACCTAGAATAAGTACCTCGTGCTCTTTAGAAATTTCCCACGCACTCCACTAACAGGTATTAAAAATATCATCATTTTTTAAAAATTCTGCTCTCCGAATAGCTTTTGTTTCCAAAATATATGCAATAACATCTTTACTCAGGATTATTTAAAACGCTTGATAAAATTTTATACGAGCCATATCTATTAAATACTTATTAATCCGATATAGTTTAAATTTCTTCAAATTTGAATCTACTACTACTGTGGATTTGATTTCTACCTGTTCTGTAGATAAAAGTCTATGTACACTGGAACTAACGCTGTGAGATATAATCCATAAGAAGCTACACTGGTGAAATAAATTAAAAGAATTTGCATATTTTATCGAATTGCATGAAAAGAACTGAACTGAGAAAAAAACCACTAATTCTAGATAAAAATGCAAATTTTGTACGACAAATACGTAAGCGTACACTTTTGTGTAGGCGGAGCCAGCAGAAAAACAGGCTTTATCGCCCCTTTGGACTAAAAATTCATGCTGTCACTCTTTTAATGACTGATGAAGAATTTGCTAAAGTGAACAGCAAAACGTAGCTACCTCTTGACAATGCGTCTATGAATAAGGTAATCCATGCAGAACATTTTCGTAAAAACCGAAAACTTTTGTTTCCACTTAACTGTCGTTGTTGCTGCTAATGTTCACTTGTCTGACCTATAGTCAGCCCATGCCCACGAAATTCCTCGTGGCAGGGAGCGCAAATTTACGCCTGTCGTTGGCAACAGCCTTGAGCACCTCACAGGTGACAGCCCGATTTAGCTCAGTTCCGCCCACAGTTTTGATGGAGAGGGTTTTTCCACTTTCCCTACCTTCAACCTCTCGAGAGCACTTTCACTCGTCGCGTATTTAGAGGGGCCTCATACCGCATGGACACTAAACACTTACAAACATCCATGTCTTTTCCGGGATTCGAACCCGGACCTTAAGGCAGGGCAGTCAGCGACGCTAACCATTATGCCGGTTGGCGGCTGTTTCCAATTAATAGCTATTTCTTACGAATTCACCAGTTTTCAAAATAAAGGCATTTTAAAGGTATCAGTTATTTTGAATATCATTATACACAAGGTCTGGCTAAAGAGTTTTAAAACTGAATGAGTATTAACTTTCCGAATAATGCCATGTGTTTGCAACAAACATAACTATGTAATAAAAAGCTTTTTGATTCTACTATGCTAATCGCGTTAGCGATGAGTTGAGCTGTAAAGGAGAAAATTATCATGTTGTTGTTGTTACTCTTGCTCCCTTGTCTGACAAAGTCAGCCGAAGCCCACGAGAATTCTCGTGTCAAGTAGCGCAAGATTACGTCTATCGTTGGCAATAGCCTCGAGCACCTAACAGGTAACAGTGTGATTTGGCTCAGTTCCGCCCCCAATTTAGATGGAGAGCACCCCGGGGATACGGGTCCGAGGGTCTCCCAGTCCTCTCCCCTTCCACCAAGCCACATGAGAGGACTTTCGGCTCTCTGCATATTTAAAGTGCCACCATGCCGCACCGACACTATGCATTTACAAACATTCATGCTTTCTCCGAGATTCGAACCCTTCGGCACGGCAGTCAGTGACGCTAACGGCGAAAATTAACATTTGGTGTTTGAATGTTTTTCATGTTTGTAATGGAATCGTATTTCGGACAGAGATGTACAATAAAGTTTTGCAGTAAAAGGGGCAAACTACTAATGAAACTTACCAAATGATGCAGAATGCTTACGATGAAAAGTATTTATTGCATTCCAACGTGTTTTTATGGTCTGGTAGATTTCGAGACGATAGAAATGACGCAAAAGATGACAAAAGAACGGGACGCCTTCGCACAAGCCGAACTGGCTCGAACGTAGAAGATGTATGTGTTGCGTTAAAGCATTATCGTCATTTAACGATTAGGATGCTTGAGAAACATTTAAACACTGATAAAGAAATGTGGTGGAATTCCGTGGGATAATTGGTGAAGATTTAGGGAAAAGGAAATTGCGAGTACGGTTTAGTTTCGCATTCATCAATAACAAAACAGCAGGATGATCAAACGGCGTCTTGTCAGGATCTTCTTTCTAAATCGCGATCCAGACCTTTTTTTTTTAAGTTATATAGGTGAAGAATATGATGTTTCGCCTGCGAACCAGAAACGAAAAGACAGAGTGTAGTGTGGGTTGGTCAAAATTGGCCAAAGCCAAAGAAAGTGTGTTTCAAAAAATCCATAGTAATGACAAATGTGGTGTTTTACACAGGTGTATTGGATGGGCTATTGAAACGCATCGCATGTGTGTGCCCAGACTTTCATGCAAACAAAAACTGGTTCTTGCTGCAAAGGCACCGTTCCACAATGCAGCTGTTATTCGTGCGTTTTTGGCAGAAAAAGTGTGCAGTTGTGCTACATCACCTCTATTCACCGAACTTATTACCACCAAATCACTTTACATTCCCAAAAGTGAAATTAAAGCTGAAAGGCCATTCGATGATATCAAGACGATCAATTCGATGACATCAAGACGATCCAGCACTTTACGAAGGAGTTAAGAGGCATTTTAGCAGAGGATTTCCAGTATGCTACGGAACAGCTTGCGGATGGTGCCGACCGATGTATAGCTTCACAAGGGTTACATGAAGAATAATCAGTTAAACAATTTTTTTTCACTGCACTCATTTTTTTAACGTCCTAAAACGTTTTAGGTAGACTGTGTATTTATTTAATTTCAAAATGTTGTCCTGTGCTCACTCTTTTCTTCTTCCCCTTGCAGCGATAAAAAATTTTAAATAATCATAAGTACTTTTTTCCCTTAATAAGGTAGTTTGAAAGGGACCAGTCATTTTAAACAAACCTGTGAATTAAGCTTAGTTGCAAAAATGTTATTCGCTGAAAGTTCTTTTTTTTCCTTGCAT
This sequence comes from Stegodyphus mimosarum, assembly GCA_000611955.2. Lineage (NCBI taxonomy): Eukaryota > Metazoa > Arthropoda > Arachnida > Araneae > Eresidae > Stegodyphus > Stegodyphus mimosarum. The sequence continues at coordinate 211,666 of KK113043.1, read as the reverse complement.
TCTGGTATTAAAAACTTTAACGTCAACTTCCTAAATACATTTCTTTAAAAATAAAGCGATTTGAATGGGATCAGTTATTTTGAATAAACTTGTATATTTGACTTGATTTCAAAATGTTATTCAATGTTGGTCCTTTTCTCCCTTGCCTTCCGGCGATAAAAATTTTAAGACAAACGTCTTAAACCCTTTGTTTTCTTTTTTCCCTCAGTTCCACGGAAGGGGAAGAAGGCCGGAGTGGCAGGGAGAAGAGGAGCAAGAGGTAATAGCATAAAGTATCTAATAAATTTTAAATTCTAAATTGCTTATAATTAAAATTGTATATAAGTAATATGCCATAGTTTGTTGTGTATCGTTACGGGATTAAAAATAGATTAAAATAATAAATATATTTGAAAAATTTGGAAAGAAATAGGCTTGAGGAATAGAACAATTTTTTTAGACATAAAAAGTGTTGATATAACTTTTATTTATTTTCGTTAAACTAAAAATAACAATACTGGGGTAAATCAGTCAGTTTCAGTATTTTATGGAATATTTAGGAACAGTAAAAGCATATTATTTTTCCGCAATGTACGAGTATTTTATAGCACATTTGAGAATAATGTATCTAAAAACAGAGAGAACGGTATTGTATTGTAATCCTTCTCTAATAACTTTGCAAAAAATACGATTCATAGTCATACATTTTTCAATCTGAAGCGATATGGAACCTACATAAAAAATTTCCATAAGAAAATAAACTAATTCTCTCTTATTAAATATTAGTAACAATGTCACGTAATTTTTAATGATTTTCGTCTTACTAATCAAATGGTCGTAAAAGCTCAAGTCCCTTCTAATATTTCGTCTATATTCAATTTTAGTCAGTTAAATGTAGCAAAAATTTGATCATAATGGATCAGAAATCAATAACGCAAAAAAGGAAATAAACACACATTATTCTTTATATAGAGAGATTTCGTAAAACTTACAAATTTTTTATTAACAGACTCTACGATTTCAAAGCGAGCAGTAGCAATAATTTTCGGAATAAAGCATTTTTATCTCCAACGCGCGAGACTGTTGCCACTCTGAAAAAATGATTGCGAAAAAAAGTGTTTTCAGAGTTTTTAATTAATATTTCGGCTGATTAAACTCGTACGAAGATGGGAACAGTCGAAATGGATTTCCACGAATTTTTGGAATCGGGAATAATTTATTTGATGTTTAGCAATGCTATTTCTATTTCATTGTAAAACTTCGGATTTTTTTATTAACGAACTCTACGATTTGAAAGTGAGCTGGGGCAAGACTTCTCGAAATAAAGCATATTTTTATTTCCAGCGTGCGAGACTGTTGCCACTCGGGAAAAATGCAGGCGAAAATTAGCGTTTTCAGAGTTTTAATTACTATCTCTGATTTTAAGGACTGTTGTTTTCGTTTTGCGATTTTGCGAAGGAAACATTAAAAGTCTGAATCAGTTTTCAGACTGTTGCCACCAAATTTTGCAGCACTGTATTATATTTAAAGAAATTAAATAATGAAGAATCTGCATAAATATATGTATATTTTTCCAAATGGGATAAAACAACGGTACCTAAAGCCATCCAATTTTGAATAATGTACGTTTCCATCCGAATATGCTCATCTGGAAGCCCAAATGTGGAATTTGTTTTATCATCTAAGATATATATCATCTAAAGATAGGCTCATTTTAAAATTATTTTGTGATATTGCTGTTGAATTGAGTTTTATGGTTTAAGTGCAAGGAATGTGATATTTAATAAATAAAGGTAACGCAGAAAATGTTTAAAAAAACACCCCTTTAGACGTAATTTAAAATCTAAAACATTTAGGTTTTTGTTGTTGTTGTTGTTGTTGTAAGTGGACGTCGACCTTTTTTTCAGAATCACCCAGAAAGGAATGGTAGAAAGTTTGGTGATGATAACAGTAGTACTGAGGTAATCGCGAACAAGCACACAAAAAAACTTTCTTCTTTACATATATAGATAGCATATCTAATTGTTATAATTTAAAATTTCCTTAATTTATAATGCATTAAATTGATAATTGTAAACATTTTCTGCATTATTGCAATTAATGAAAGGTATTTTTAACGTTATGTAATATAAAATCGTTTATTTTTTTTTTCTTTGTGTAATGGAAGCAAAGTTCTCTGTGGTGACGTCTTCTATTATTCTCTAAAAATAAAAATATTGTCTTTATGATTGTTACCCAATTACGCAATTACAGATTGAAAGATTTTCTCGAAACTATGCATGTAAATAGTAAATAAGCTAAATTAAAATATTAGGGCAATAACTTCATAGCGGGGCGAATTTCTTCGATTGCTTTTGCGAATTTTTAGTGATTTTCTAAAATTTTACAGAAATTAGACTTTTTCGTGAATTTTAGATTTTTTTTTTCTTAATACTTTTTTTAAATTTCTGTTATGAGAGTTAGGTTATTTTTATACATTTAAATAATTTTTATACAGATTTTTGTTATAATTCTCTCAAAAATAAACAGGAAAGTAATCTTGCTCCAAAATTTAAACCTGAACTTTGATGTGCTAATAATCTTCGCATATTTTGCTGTAATTCAAATAAACCATATCTGAACTTTCAGTTACGGTAAATTATAAGGATTTCTTGAATCAAGAAAAAAAAAATTCTTTTTCGAAGTTAGGTAAAGTCACCTTGATGTTAATAGTGACAAACACTTCCAATTCCGAATGATCACTTTACTTTGTTTTCTCTTTTAAGAGTACTTAATGAAGAAAATTTGCTTATGTATAATAAAATGTAAATTATTCGAATGCTCCTTTATATATTATTTTTACCCTTTTCTTAAAGATTTAAATATCCTTTTGATAAGATCTGTTGTCATCAGAGAGCAAGTGTAAGTTACACTAATTTATTGCCTGGATTCTCTTTTTAAAGTAGTACCAATATCATATTAAACATATTATAACCACAAGAATCACTGCGTAAATCGTAAACGTACGTAAGCTGCGTAAATTTGTAGGATTGTAGTTTCGAAGGTTAAACGAAATCTTCACATACAGGAATGTTTCAGTTCTGCAAATTGCGTGAATTTCCAAGTCTATTTTGCATAAATTGCGTAAATTTTTCACTCTTGCAGCTGAACAGTCCTGCAAGCTGCGTAAATTTGTAGAACTGAAATTACACTCTTGCAAATTTACGCAACTTACACTGAATCCTTTTGCTGTAATACGCTGAACACTATTCTTTATTGCCTGATTTCTTTAAAGTATTCTTAACACTACTCCTTATTACCTGAATACCCTTTACGATCGTGTAAATATGATGTTAAACTTACTATAATAATAAGAATCAGGGTTAAGTTGCGTAAATTTATAGTATTCTAATTTAGAAAGTCAAATGAAACTTTCAGATTCAGGAATTTTTCACTCCTACAGCTAAACAGACGAGCAAATTGCGTAAATTTGCGGGATTAATTTGCGTAAACTGCGTAACATTTTCACTCTTGCAGCCGAAACAGACCTGAAAATTGCGTAAATTTGCAGGATTGAAATTACAGGCTTGCAAATTTACGCAACTTATACTGAATATTATCGTTATAATATAGCTTAACACTGTTCTTTATTGCTTGAATACTTTACAGTAGGCTTAACATTGTTGTTTATCGCCTGAATACTCTTTCTAAGATAGTGTTAATATGATATTAAGCGTCTATAGCAACAAGAATCAGAGCTAATTTGTAAAAATTTGTAGGACAGTAGTTTCGAAGGTTAAATGAAACCTTCAGTAGTAGGAATTTCTCACTCCTACAGCTGAACAATCTTGCAAATTGCGTAAATTTGCATGTGTAATTTCCGTAAATTTCGTAGTTTGCGGCACTTACATTACAGTCCTGCAAATTTACGCAACTTATACTGAATCTTCTTGATATAATATACTTAACAGTTTTGTTTTGCGTATTCTCGTTATTAGTGACAATGTGAATCTCAACTGTGTAGCTTTCACTGCTCTTGAAGTCAGTTACCGCAAAGTGTATTGAAATTAAATCTTCTTTTTTCTTTTAGAGATCGTATTGAGAAGTTTATTGATGAAAATAAAGCTCTGGTCAAACGAATGGTCGGTGAATACTCCTTCGGGACCGACGACGACAACAGTACACCCGCCTTTAGGTTTGACCAGTTTGAGACTTATGACGGGCACCCTGTTCACAGCAGAAACAAGAGGGCGAGAACGGCGTTCGGAACCTCTCCCAATAAGTAAGTCGATCTGTTCTATTTTCTTTCCTGTAATTTTTAGTTCACTAAAGCCACAGATCTGTTTAGCTACCTGTAGCTTAAAGCTTGATTAACGAATCTAGTTGCAACACTGCTGACTGTAAAGTCTTATTCAGGGCCGGCACAAGGCTTTTCGCCGTCCAGTGCAAAATTTACAACTTTGAATGCAGAGTTTGCACTGGACTGCAACTAAATTATGGTATAATTTGCCGCTCTGTTTCTTTCTAAATTACCCTTAATATTGCTTCTGAATTCTGCTGCCGAATGCGACTGCACCGGTTGCACCGGATCTGGCGTTGTCCCTGGTCTAATTTAAACAACTCAACGTAATTATGAACTTTTCTTATGTTGACTTTTTGTCTGGTTCAGTTAATCTGTAATTTGAATTAATACTATAAACGTTGAAGAAAATGTCTCGGCGCTACTTTTTCATAACTCCATATGACAATCGAAAACATGAAGGTCAGTCTTTATATACAATATTGCTAATTTACTTAATTTACTTTGGAGTAGGGCATATTTTGAAATGTTAAATTCAGTTTGAATATGCAAGGATAAATTTCTTTTATAACTGTTGAATTAAAGTATTTTATATCTTAGTTTAAGTAGGGCAGCAATAATGTTAACTAATCATAAAAAGGAATAATTGTTACTTGAACGCCAATACACTCTTATTGATAAATTGTATCATCAGCAGTATATACAACTTACATAATTTTTTGACAACCTATAAAAAGTTTACGTACTTAAAAAAATCAAAAGACAAACTTCTAATCGTGAAAAAAATTCAAAATGACGTAGTAAATGGTTATGCCAGTGAAATGTGAATGCTTTCCAGATAAAAGTTTTAATTGCAGATTGTTAGCTTGCAAAAACATATGTCGTCAGCAAACAACAGCTAGTATGGGTCGCTTCTTTGCAAATCTGTATAAGACAGTTAAACGATGTTTTGATTATTTAAAGGGAGAAATCAGTAAATAGGCAATAGAAGATAACAAGACGGTATTGGGAATGCCTTTATATCGTTTTAGTAAGCTTCAAGTTAATCCCTCAGAAAGCTCATTACAGACAGTAAGACAGAAAGGTTCCATATAAATGGTTGCGCTTGAGTGGTTTAGTTATGTTTAAGGTGAGAAATTTCTTCCAATTTATATTTGATGTTCGCCTACAAAAATCTTTCTAAATGTTTTTGCTTTTACACCAATTACTTCAAAGTTGTCGTATTAATATTCTACTTCTCTGCTGTGCAAAATATCCTTTTCTATCTTAATTGAAGCTTTATAAGTTTATGAAACTATATATAAATCATTTGGGCTTAAGAGTCTAGATAACTGGTACCAGTTCATATGTGCTTTGCACAGAAATCTGGCCCTCCGCCGCGGTTTGCTCCGAGCAAATCGAGCGTCATCCAGCTTGTTATTGTATTACATGTTTTGTTCTGCGCAAAAATTTATAAGCTTGCTCTTATGCTTGAACCTAGAAATAAAATAATTCAGGGAAGGAAACTTTGTAACAAGAAGCAAAGCATTTATTAAATTTAGCAATAAGATACAGAAAGTAAAGCAAAAGTAGAAAATATTCGCTTTATAGTATATCTAATACAAACTACGCGGTTTGCTATAATGCTTTAAATGAGCTTCTTTGCTTCAATAATCCATGAATTTTGCTTTAAAATATGATTTAACACTACAGGACCCAATGTAAGTATGTAATTTGATACTGCTTAATCAAAAGTTCACTCAGCCTGTTAGAATATGTAACAATTAATGGATGGTGAGTATTAACTCAAAATGCTGATTGTTACCTTCCACTCGTAAGAGATCTCTTCAAGGTAAAACCTCAGTGCACTTTTTAAGACTCCTCGGAGTTTACTAAATTCATGTCATCTGTAAAATATACTTATTAAATCAATGATATTAAATTTTTTGATGCTTTTTTGTATTCTAAAGCAATTATAGATGGAATTTTACTCAAAGTCTTACAACTTAGTAAACATTTTTGTACTTTGAAATTTCCAGTAAATCATTTACAGTAGCATAGAATTAGAACAAATTTTTATAAGGAAGATGCGTTACATAGAAGATCACTTAAAAGTTTCATTTTCTAAACCAGTATGAAATAAAAATCACGTACTAATCTTTTCTTTAATTAATGCACCGTGATTTTCAGTGACGCTAAGTAGATCAGAACTCGGCCAAGCTGAGAGAGCTTTCAACCAACGAGGGCTGTACGACCATAGTCGTTTTGTTACAAACACTTTTGGGAGAAGCTCTCTAAAAGCAAGATTTGCCGGATTAAATTGCGAAGGAAAATAATTCCAATGAAATCTTGACAAAACCTCTATGATTTCCGACATTAGGTTAACGATGAAAGTTTTCCATCTATGAAGAGGTAATGATAACCATGCTAGTACAACCTTAGAGTCGGTCCATGCAAAGATTTCAAATTTAGAGTCACTCAAAATATTTCTCGTAGAATTAACAATGTTTAATAGAAAATGTGCTGCACTCAACTCCAATATGGGAACAGACAAGGGCTTGATAGAAACAACCTTAGTCTTTTCAGCTAGAATATTTACTTTAAATTCTCCTTCCCGTTCTTGTCGTGTACGCAAGTTCTGAAACATCACACATTGTGTGTAATTGCATTTTCTCTGCATGGATATACCGAGGAATATTAATGACTTCAACTGAAAATTCTCTTTGAAACTGATGCATCAAATAATCCTCATTTAATAATTCAAACTTGTATTTCAAATTGCTAAAGTAGATTTTCTTTTCGTTGTTGATAAGTCCGTCTCTTCACCGGAGGAAACGGTGGCCCACTTATTAGGTGCCACCATAACATCGCTTCGAGCCTTAATTATAGCCAACGACTTTGGATGATTAGAGCCTGTCTTTGGGTAAAAAATATCAGTCATACAATAGAGTTCTGAGAAATAAATATAGATATATAAAATGAATACACAGGTTAATAGGTCCAAATCTCCTAAAACATTCTATTTTCCGTTTTGTCAGTACGTTCGTTTAGAAAACTGAGCATGAATTATACAGTTTTGATCAAAGTAACATATATTAATTCTTTTAAATTCTTTGCAGAGTTGATGCTTGTGAATCCGCAGTGGAGATCGTCACTCCCTACTGGGCATCAAATAGCGCAGGAAAAATTCGTGCAATCGTCAATACACAACATCTACAGCAAGCAATTCAGCAAGAAGTTTGTCAGTAAGTCTCAGTTCTTTTGCAATTATGTTTCTTTTACTTATAATTGTTTGTGATATAAATAGCTTAAAGGCTAATATATCCTCCAATCAGATATCTATGTTTGACAGATTTTTGCACAATTTTGTTTAATAATCAATATGAACAAAAATGAGTCCCTCCCCCTTGCTATTTAGTTCGGATTTTTAAGCTTCAGCGAAGGTCTACGTTATATCACATCCACAATGATGTGAATAAATTATTCAAGCTGACTTTTAAATGTGAAATTTCTGCTTTCTGTATTTTTTGCTAAATTTTAGAACGACGAAATCTGAAGCAAAAAAATTTGGTATGTAGTAAACCTTCCTAACAACATAGATTGTGATACAATACTTAAATGTGGGTTATGCTAAAGTAAAGGAATTGTCTATATCAAAAATGAATACTGACATAGACTGAAGAAAAGTACTCTTTGTATTTAATACAGAATTCTTAAAACAATATTTATTCATTTCAGCCAACAAATTGTAAAAAGAAAGCAAATAAAATAGAAAATTATAAAATACAGTGTTCATATAGTAATTGCATTAAATCTTACATATTTATGTGTTTGTAAAACTTAATCGCAACATGTACACATATTTCATAAAAGTTCTTTTGAAAAAATATTTACAAAATTTTAATCTATTTACATACTGAATTTCAAATTTACTCGTTAAGGCACGGACCATCAAGGAAAAGCTGCGATAAAAAATGCCCTGTGTAATTAATGTATAGATCGAAAGTGTAGGTAAAAAAATGAGTCCTTCAGAGGTTTCAAATGAACGATATATGGTCCAGTTTTTAGCTTGAGTGAATTAAAATAGTAAAAAAAATTCATTTATCTGGAAAATGTCTTGCATTCCCTGGGTTTAGAATATCTTATAACCCTTTGCTGTTTTCTTTCTTCGTCTAAACCTCTGTGGTTTCTTCATTTGCATTTGTAAACTTTTTAAGCCCCAGAAATAATTTTAAAGGTAGTCTGTTGTTCTTATCTTTCGATCACAGAACCTTTTCTGAAAAGTATACTTCATGGTATCAGGGATTAATCTTCCTTTTTCCAGTGACAGATTATAGCACTGAGGTGTTAACGTCACTTTACAGTCAGATTTACTTCATCAAAAATAGTAAGTTTTCTTCCAAAATATCACAGATTTTACGGGATGCATGGACAATCTGTAGACAGATAACGAGAGTTCAGTATATGCTTTCCTGAAATTAAACTTTTAGTCACCGAAAATTGTGCAGTTATTATAGAATACACATTTTGAGCTGTAGGTCACTGTCTCGACACGTTTATAGCTTCAGATGCTTGTTAATTTATAAAGTTAGCATTTTTTTTAACTTTGCTTGATTCGCCATTCCATTAGATGCCGAACCTTCGATCACATCTGCCGAACTGTGCATAGGTTCCTAATGGAGTTGTAGTCATTAAATTATTTGGAAGCAGGAGATGTGAAAAATGAGCAATGCCCCCGCCGGGACTCGAACCACGGACCTCACGAATACGCGTCAAGTGTGCTGACCACTACACCACAAAGGCATGCCAAGAAGGCGGAGAGAGTTATTTATGTGCAATTGTAAGTAATATCCGAAGCCGTAGGGTAACAAGCTAAATTATAACAGAATATTGCAATAAGACTATCCTGCATCTCGTTTTTTTTAATTCTTTTCAAACATTATTGAGGTCAGTGAGGGACAAATATTATTGGGATTTATTATTGGGAATTATATGCAGGGAAAATATGCTAGAACAATGACTACATAAAATTATTTTTGAATACTTACCGCCATGATTTAAAAGCATTTTCAATAAGCGAAACGACAATAAGAACAAAAATCTCTTTAAAAGATATTACATCAAGATTTGTGAAATATGATTGCCGAGATGCCATGATTTTAAAGCATTTTCAATAAGCGAAATGACAATAAGAACAAAAATCTCTTTAAAAGATATTACATCAAGATTTGTGAAATATCAGCTTAATTTAATTCAATTAATTAAGTTACCATCAATACTTGACAAAACACGCCGCGTTATAATTTATGGTATTTCACACAATTTAGCCCTAGGATACCTATGATTAATAGCGGTTTATAGTTCATTGCTTTTTATTCAGAGACCCCATAAACGAACATCCCCTTTAGCGCAATAGTTGTGACACAAAGGGAACATCTTACAGATTACATCTCAACTTCCTAAATCCTCCCATTCTTATCTCTAGGTCATCAAACAAAAGTCAAACTCAAGATGTCCCACTGGGACAACTATTGGGACACAAGACTGTATAGAAATGCTTCCTGTTAAAGTATCATGCCTTTCCCTGCATCTCTTCAATGATGTAAAGAAAAGCAAAATAAATAATTTTTGGTTAAACACTGGTGCAATTCAGAGTTCTTCCCGCTGTTAACGCCAATTATTTCATCTCGTGTTTGGACGTTTATGGTTGTCCAAGTAGATTTAAATTCTTTTCCCAGGAGGAAGAGGGGGTGGTTATGCATCTTCGACCCCTTCAAACAGAACTGGAGGCGGTTGGTCCTAATTGAGCTGTCTTGAGAGCTGGGATTCTTTGGAGCTCGTCTAAGCTTGTAAATTGCCGAAGTATCGATTATTCTTTTCTTTGCCAAAGTATCGATTATTCTTTGAAATTTAATAGATTTTTAATTGAAGAACATTTTAAGCTATTCTTCTTTCAAAAAAAGATCATGGCTATATGTACATGTTGTATGTTCATTTATATTGCATGTTTATTTCTGTATTGCATGTTCGTATACTGCGTAGCCATTCATTATATGTTTTATGTTCGTTTCAGTAGACTTCATTAAGAATATTCATGGCTGCAAATAAAATCTGAATTTTCTTTTATTTTATTTATTTCTCTCAATAATAAATTTTAAAGGCCAATTTATAATCCAAAAATCTTTGCGGTAGGTTTCCTACGTCTGTAACTTATTTGGCGGAGAAGCAGATTGGAGAGGACATCAGCAGAAATAAGGAAATTAACACATGTAAAATACAATATAATCTGCGAAACAGAATTTTACGCAATATTTTATCTTTTCCATGCCTTTGTTTATCTTTTCGATGTGGAAAGTTAAACTGATGTATAAAAAATTAATTATGCAATAATTGAATATTTACATTTTACGAAAATATTTATTTACTTGCTCATATGGTTCAAAACATTTCCCTTCTAATATTCTAAATATATACTTCAATTTTTTTTTTTTTTTTTTTTTTTGAGGAAAAAGGCAGTTTTTATAGATTCTGCTTTATTTGGGTCTATTATTTGAGTTGCTAAATGATCCAGATAATGTTTCTGCATCAAGCTTTAAATTCTTCCGCAAAAAAATTAAGAAGATGAGATTAGGCTAGCTCTCCCTTTTGCCGTTTTCACAAGCAATGTGAGTGTCGGTCTTTGGTGGAATGCTGTGTCGTTGTTCTTTCAATCCACTTACAGGGAATTCTCCATCCTGCATAATTGCGGTTATGCTTTGACATACACTACACTGGAATTAAAAAATACTAAACTGAAGGGCACTGGTAGATGCTTCATAACACTTTAAAAAAAAAAAGAAGACAATTGTCTTTTTGGTATGTTTTCTTCAGATGAAGAATCAGGGAGTAAAGCCACACCACCCTCTCACTTGAGGTGTACAAAATCTCTTGAAATTCATGAGACTTTCATGTGAGATGATTTTATGTGTACGTGGTGTTATTTAGATAAAAATATACGTCATAAGTACAATTCAAAAATATTTCAGTGCTTCCAGACAGTACATCATCTACTTTTATTCCAGCAGTAGATGTGGCAGGCTAATTAGAAGCACCAAAAATGTGTAAGTGAGCTTCTGCATCTTCTTGGAACAGTTTCTGTGTATGACTTTAAGCACTTCACGTGTAACTCAATTTAGTATAGAAAACTTCAACACTTCCGCAAAATTTTTCAATCCTTTGCCATATAACTTATCTAATTGCCTGGATATGTTAACACTGATGGATCTGTATGCATAAAAAATGCTATTATGCTAGCTTCAACTAAAGTTATCGTATAATTAATAAAATTAAACCGGAAATGTGTTCTTTTATGGATAATAGAAATTCTTTCCAATATTTTCCCAATGTAATAGCTTTATTAATCGATCCCTACTTTAGTATAAATTCAGTTGAAGTATAATAGTCAGGTAATTAGAATTCTTATACAGGCTTCACTACTGAGCGAAGTCAATTACTGCAAGACCTTAACTACTGTAAAATTCAACAATAAAAATAAGATGTGTGCCAAGATGACAAATAATTTCATATGATGTTCATTAGCAATATTCATTCACAACCCAAATTATGAATGCCCAAATACTGGAGTTAAATACTACCCGCCTACGGTCTCCAAAGTGACTAGTTTGGAGCCGCAGGCAGGACATTCTTTCGGGTCTCCACACTCCTATTTTTTTAGTTTTTATGAAGAAGAAAAGGATTATGAGCCATTTTAGAATTATTTTGAGTTCCTTCTGAAATCTGTGGTCTTGAATAACAAATAATGAGCATGTATGCATTTGGTTTGGTTAAGTTGATTATGCCAAAACAAACTACGGCTATCTGCTTAAGGGGAGAGATAAGCCTTCGTGGAGGTCTTTCTTAAGGAAACTGGGGGAAAGTCGCGAAAGCTTCCATGCAACCAGCCCATTCTCCTGGAATAGAACCGAGGATGGAACTACCAGTGTTCAGCGATTTTGCCGCTGGTGACCGTACATCACCTTGAATTGAAAAGAATGTAATGATTAAATTAAAGGAAGTGAGTTTATTGAATAGATCACTTTCTTGTTTCTTTCAGTGATAAGTCAAAATTTATTGTAATATAAATGATAAGGTTTGACGTATTGAACTTTAGAACTTTTATCTATGGTCAAGTTTTGACAATATCATACGCATTGATGCTAATTAAAAGTAAACTGAGATATTATAGAAAAATTTCAAACTTTTTAGAATATAATTTCATGCTAAATTAGCAGTTGCGTAATTTTTTAAATATCTCTTTAAATTATCTATTTCCTCTTACTCATCCTTTTATAGCGCTGTTTCTGAACATCAGTAACTTGTAAGACATGGCTGTTAAGTCGTAAGGATTTTTTCCAGATTTTGTACAGGGCTACATTAGTAAAATTGTTTAAAAACTGATAGACTAATATAGGAGTTTCTAAAATCTTTCCAACAGCGGAGGGGGGGGAAACCTCTGTTGGAAAAAAAAAGTTTGTTGAAGAAAAAGAAAATTAAACGATAAAATATTAAGTATTTTTCCTATCTGAGAAATTTGTGATATAAATTTTAATTTAATAGTACTTGCCGTTATTTCCTTATAAATCTATCCAGAAATTATGCAGAATAAATTGATAATTGGAACATCTGATAATTAAGAGCCTAGAGTTCTGTTATTTTAATTTACATATTCTTTACAATTTTTTAATTCAGAACATTTTTAATACAGAATACGGACACTTTTATTTAGTGAATTCAGGAAACTACAAATTAAAAAATTTTAGTCGACTTTTTCTTTTCTTTAACGTTTCATTTTTGTATATTATTAAAATGACTCAATAAGCTAAAAGTACCACTCAGTTACATTGTTTGGTTTCCAATGTAATAGATTTACATATTTAAAATAAGTTCCTTTGTTTTTCTTCCACTTCTATGATCTGTTTCTAATTACTAAGGTTAAGAAACTTCTCAATTCTAATTACACCTTAAAGTAATTTCAAACTCTTTATGGGCCTTACATGCTCTGATACCATCTAGACTTGTAAGGCCTAGGTCATGGTTCTATATTTCAGAAGGTCTCTAAAATCATTCTCTAACTTCTTACATTCATATTTTTCCTTCATTTGACCCTGAAAAGATGGTTTAGTAATAATTCTTATACTTCTTTTTTTTTTCTTTATCTTTTCGAAAATTTAATCATAACTTCATTTTACCAGTAAGTTATAAGTTTCGGTCTGAGTGTTCGGGCATAACACCGTTATAACTGAATCTGTAATTTTAAATGAAAAATCTAAAGAAAAACTGGAGTTACGCCGAGTATAGAAAAAAAATTGCAATTAATATAAAAAAGTTTTCCATATTTTCTGTTTTCTTGTTATTTACTTACACCACCAGTGGAATGAAAGACGGAAAGAAGAAAAGTGTACGTAAGTTTTTGCCCATGACTCTTGTGGAAATTAGACATTTCACCATTTCTGTCTCATGCCGAGTTCTAAGACACAACTTAGCGAAATAAGAGCAGGTGGAATCTTTTCTTCACTGTAACCTTCATTGCATTTTAAAATACTTCCCCAAAACATGGAAAGACGATGAAAGAGACAGCGACTATCAAACGGTGATGTACGTCCATTCTTCCTGCGCTTAGGGGCCTTCATGACCCCCTCCCCGAATGTTTACATTCCAGACGAAGCTTTTTCGGCGATGACAGGCCCTTGCGCTTTTATGTTGAAGGTGGGGGACGAATGGAATGGACCTTAGTTAGCGCGGTAGGTGGTTGTCACGTGGTCTAAGTGAAGACCGACATGCCATACTCTCGCCATAAAGCATACGTCACCAAGCATAAGGGAGCAACTACGAGCAACATAGCTTTATTGATCGATCCCTACTTTAGTATTAATTCAGTTGAAGTATATATAATAGTCAGGTACTTAGAATTCTTATCCAGGCTTCACTACTGAGCGAAGTCAATTACTGCAAGACCTTGACTACTGTAAAGTTCAACAATAAAAATAAGATGTGTGCCAAGATGGCAAATAATTTCATATGATGTTCATTAGCAATGTTCATTCACAACCCAAATTATGAATGCCCAAATACTGGAGTTAAATACTACCTGCCTACGGTCTCAAACTGACTAGTTTGGAGCCGCAAGCAGGACATTCTTTCGGGTCTCCACACTCCTATTTTCTTAGTTTTTATGAAGAAGAAAAGGATTATGAGCCATTTTAGAATTATTTTGAGTTCCTTCTGAAATCTGTGGTCTCAAGCCCTAGGCCTCATAGGTCCAGAAGGTAAACAAATTCTGAATACATTTCTTACACGTTGATCAACACCACAAACGCCTTAAAGAATTCTTCTCCAACAGCCTAAGTTTTCGTTCTTGACTAGAATTTTACCGACTGGTTGCAAGGAAATGCATTATCAGAAATGTCTAGATGATTATCATAAATCAAGCAGAATTATATTTTTAAGCGCAGTGAAGATGTTTTCATATCAATTTGTCATCCACCCCCTAGCGTTGGTGGTGTTGTGGGCGAAAGACACCAGCTAATGGCAGACGATAAGAGATTGGCAATGGCTAGAGGGCAAGCATTCAATTATTATTGCGGCCCCAAGGTGTGGCTTTTTTGTCAAAAAAAATTCTGAAAAGTAGAAATAAAAAAAGATGAGCACTCATCGCGGGTGCTGCTTTCAATGCGTTGATAGTGGAAAGAGAGGAAAGGGGAGGGACAAAAATTCCTCCGAAATGAAATTTGAAAGCTTAAGTATTTGTAGTTTATTACTATGGGTGTGATCCATAAACTATTTAAAACTGCCATTGGCATTAGAACACAGATAATGAACAATGATATGTTTCAAAGATGACGACAAACAGCCATATCGAAAATACATACCTCAGATACAGTGATGACCAATAACGTGGATTCTTTAAAGATCCTTCTGTTTTTTCTGAGACATAATAATTCAATTTCTTGCTACCTTTTTCCGTGTGTTTTGAGGAGGCACCATGATTTATTTCATCTTTTTTGAAAAATTTAACTTGTATTCATGTTGCAAATGATCTGTGGTATCTTAATAACGCATGCATAGCGCAAAAATGAAAGAACTGCAAAGTTGCTCTACGATTATGAGTTCTTGGATCTGCGCAAGTATGTTTAATAACTAATAACAATAATAATAACTGTTCAAACTTGAAATTAGCTTTCTTGGAGCCTTTCAGATTCGTACCCTTCTTCACTTTACTAAGTTATCGCCAGTTTCAAGCAAAAATAATACTCAATACTCGTCAAACTGAAATAACTTAAGTACAGATCAGTCACGTGATTTGAGATTTCTTAAAAATGGCTTCTTTTTTCCCTTTAATGCTTTGGAAAAACCGGTGTTTCCCATTTGCATCACTAATATCAAGTTCCCCAACCGGATTACAGTCACTGAACAGAACGTTTTCATGGCAGTTCTGTAATATGCAGAATGTAGCAAAATGTCTCCATTTTTCAAGTATAAATCGTTAATAATATCCTCACCATTCTGCTTCTAAGTTTGAATTTTTTTAATCCATTCGAACTTTACAACAGAAGAAACTATCTGCATACAATTTTGCAGATGGTTCTGTTGCTGTATTAATTATAGTACGTGCATAAAATACAAATAAACAAAAATGAACAAGCGAAATGTGAATACTGTGTACATAAGCCGTTTAAATATGACCCCAATGTACTATATTCTTGATCATATGACGCATTATTCACAGGAAGCAAAACAATGGTAATTAGTTGAACTACAATAAATTTTCATTCTGAAATTAATTAATTTATTATTACTAATAAACACTATTTTGAAGCTCCTTAAAACATGAATTCCCCCCCCCTCGGAGGTCGTAACAGCCAGTATATTAAAGAAATCACTGCATATGGTGTTCTTGTTATTTATTTTTTGATCATTTTCCCTTACTCGAGTATGAGTTTTATAAAGATTTTATTAAATATTTGAAATTTCACTCCGATATTCCCGACCATCGGATTGCTAGCCAGGTATGCCAAATAACACCGAGAGGGCATTCAGTAAGGAAGAAAGAAGTACCTTACATTCACTTAGAATTAAAAGGCGGAGACTCAGTTGCCAAACCCTGATGATGGCGAATTACCATCCAACGAATCATGAATTATGATTTCACATTATTTTCAAATTCGAGAAACGTGAGAAATCATGTCCTCGTTAGGTTCGAACTCCGGACTTCCCGATTGCTAGCCATACATGTTTCCTAGTTACATAATGAAGGCAGGCGGTAAGAAGAGGAATATAATTTAAAATAGAATAAATATAATTTATTCTATTTATTCATGAGATAAATATAATTTAAATCTGCTACGACTGCCTCTTATTGTATCTATATGACTTCCTTCGGGTCTACTATGCATGCTTCAACGTCTACGCTAGAAACTGGCTGTCTGCAGGTTGTGTAAAAGAATTATTTAAAATCTTATCTCTCGTGCAATGGCCTAGGTTACGTGAATGGTAACTAACATGAAAGCATAAGGTAAGGTAATGTAAAGCTGCTCAAAAAAATTGGGTAGGAGGATTACAACGTCAGTAAAGACCAATTATTTTCCAAAATGGTTTGATTCCTTCAGTAATTGGTAAAAGTCACTGACATTCATTAGGCTGGAATGCGCTGTCTTTTCTACAGAAGCAACTTATTTACAAGAAATCCTTTTTTTCTAAAAAGTTTATCTAGTTTTTCATTTCAAATTCAAAAATTTTTTAATTATTAAAGTTCAAATTAGAATATAAATCTTGCATGTACATTTAAAAGTGAAAAGCGTTTGAAGCGAAATGATACAAAACCATAACATCGAATTATTAAATCAGAAAATCATGGATGAAAATCACAAAGCCGAGATAAGTTTTATGTACACTGTACATCAAACTGTGGCGTCACATAGCTGTTTAGTTCACAGAGAGGGGATCTAAAACGTTAACGTATCATTTTAAATAAGGTTTAAACCTCCCACTTTAGTTCGCATAAATGGGTTCTAATATATTGTCTAAACACGTTAAAAATTTTCTGCAAGCAGATTGAGTAAAAGCGCAATAGATACCATCTTTGACTCATTTCCAACCACATATCTTTTCAGTTTCAGAAGACCTATCAGAAAATCACGAATTTTGAAAGCTGTGGGCGTAGGCCAACTAAACTTCACTTTCTCCAGACGAAATGTCAGCATCAACCCAAACTGAATTCACGCACTTCATCAATCTAGTCAACCTCATGTGTCATCCAGTCAGGGGCACTAAAATCACTTCCAGAGTAATAATGTTCGTACCTATACAGTGTGCCGAAGAAAAAATTCCTTTTACTTAAATATTAAGAGACAATTCGAAAGGAAAAAAATTACACAATTCGCTTCGGATAGCTCTGAATAAGATGCCGGTGTAGAACATTACTGCGACGTAGGGGTCAGTCGCCTCAAGGCCCCTTGACCCAAGGCTAGTATTCCCATACCACCCACGCATGAACCATGACCTTTCTTCTCGTCTGATTTTTTCTTAAAGAGAACATTCTTTTATCTATTCTCTTTTCACCTAGTACTATATGGTACAGCGACGAAGATGATCTTTGCTTCATTTTTCTTTTTCTTCTTTCTTTTCCTTGGTTTTTTTTCACTTTCCCCCTTTTTTTAATATCATGGATAGGAAGGAAAAAATAATAATCTAGATGCTGAGTCACGAACATTTTTAGGACGTTAGAACGCATTTCTACAACAGTTCAGCAATTGCTCAAATATAGCTCTCCAACAGACTAAGGCTTCCCAGTTCTCTGTAGAAGATTAGAGAGTATATTTTTATTGTGTTACATTTGCTTCTACGTTCCATACCAACTTTCGAGTTTTAAGAGCTTTTATAAGCATATTATATTTAATAGTTTACTCGCCGATTTCACTGATAAATGCTGTTAGATCATTATTTTCTACTTTCGTTATCAGTCAAATAGAGTAAAAAGTTATTTTAATAGTCTTTTGTATTCTTTAATAATATCTTTAACTGTTGAAATTTACAATATAGCTAATTCATATGATTTTCGATACATTTTAATTGACAATTTTTATAAAATTTATTTAAAATTTTTATATTTATTTTTATAAACTCTTGCGGTATTATTGTAATTAATAAACTTTGACCCTAACGCGCTATACACTGATACAAGAGCTTTCTTGAATATTTATTTAATTACCTTTTTTCTTTTTGTAGATTTTTCATTACGAAATAGAAGGGAAATCAAAAGTAATCAGAAATTTCTGTTTACGATAAAGAATGCATAATGTTATACTACTTTTCATTCTAAAAAATTATTTAAAAAAATCTGAAAGGTTTCAGATTTTAACGGTCTCCCAAAATGGTTTGTTAAGGTTTAGGTTTTTTACGCTTTCGTTGACCTCGCATACTCCCTTTTTTATTATTATCTTTTTAGCTTTATTATTAAGCGACATTTTCTTCGCGCTTAAGCCATATAGAATTCAACAGCAAAATGACAAGAATTTTAAATGCAGCTTAACATTATATGTTTAGGATCCTGATGGAGCAATAAGTGTTGACATACACTTTTCTGTTTTTTCACTCTTTTCTCAGTTCACCACATTCAATATTCAGTTTTCTTACTATGATATCTTGACAGAAAGTTTTTCGCCTTTTTATTATTAAAGTATTGCGTGTTTATATTATATATTAAAAATCACGTTCTTGGCACTTACGCAACATAAAATTCGATTCAGCTAAGCATATTTAAAAACAGAATATCTTTTTAATTTCAGATGGATAGTCTCGAGTGCTTGAGACAATTTTTTTTCCCTGCAGTGTTGCTATTGCTCGCTTTGAAATTGTTGAGTTTCTTAAGCAAAAATTTGATAAAGTTTTGTAAAACATGAAATAGATAATAAAACAAATTCGATATTCAAAATTCAGGCTTCTAAGTGCCCATGTTCTTGTGGAAAATTACGTTATTCGAAATTTGATGTCTCTAAGTACTCTTGTTTTTTCACAGTGCGAGAAACTTACATACATTCATGCAGATTCTTCATTATATAACTTCTTTAAATATAACGCAGGGCCTTAATATTTGGTGGCAACAATTTGAAAAGTGAGCTGACATTTATAGTGAACCGAATCAAAATGCCCAAACGAAATTAATAGCCCTTCTGAACAAATGCCCCTTCGGGCTAAAAAGAAATATGAAAGCTTTCAGATTTTTTATTACTCCCAAAGAGGCCTTTTTTCATTTACACACACATGCACGCTTCGACAGCATTTGAGCTAACGCCCCTTTGGGCTAAAAATATTTGAAAACAGCATATCTTTAGAATTTTCGAAAGACAGTCTCGCGCGCTGGAGATAAAAAAAAATTTCCCTGTTATTGCGCGTTTTGAAATTGCTGAGCCTTTTAATCAAAAATTTGTTAACGTTTTACAAAATATGAAGTAGGTAATAAAACAAATTCGAAACTCAAAATTCAGACTTCCAGGTGTCCATATTCCGGTGGATGACTACCTTATTTAAAATTTAATGGCTTTAGTACCTTTGTTTTTTCACAATGCTAGAAACATGCAGATTCTTCATTGTTTAATTTCTTTAAATATAATGCGGGGCGATAATATTTAGCGGAAATACTTTGGAAAGTGATTCAACGCTTTTAGCGATTCGACGCAAAATACCGTTTGATGACTAGTAGGCTAACGTTTCTTCCGGCTAAAAATCCATTTTTCCCCCTCTTTTAAAAATAAACGAGTTCGTATGTAAAATATGAAAGATAATTTATCTTAATAACTTTTTATAAATGTCCCTGTCAGCGAGTATTGGCAGATGAATAGGAAAGGGAGATTAATGAATTATTTAAATACATTAAATTATTATTATCAAATTATTATATTAAATTAAATTATTATTAGCGTTAAATTTATTAGTATCCATTATTTTAATATAAATTATTATTATTATATTATATTATTATATAAGAAAATATTGCATTGGTTGTTCTAACATTATGGTTAATATAACGTTAATATAACGGGTGATCTTAATGCATTATTACACCGAACATGGAATAAATACGCTAAATTATTAAGCTTTATATATAGGCAGTGGTGAACTGCGGGGTGCTTTTTGTTGAATGTATCTCGATTTTGTGAGCTTCTAGTTCTTTTTGTTCGCTTGCGCATTTGTTCAAAAATGCTTCATGTCGTGCGTGTCAGAAACTTCCACTTACATCAATCTTTCTCTTCTGAGAATTAGTGTCTCGTCTGGATTCTTTCAAATTCAGTAAAACGCGTTTAGAACGCCTACTATTTAATTAGCTTCTGGAAAATACTGGTTGTTTTCATCAAATATTATATTTATGTCTTAGATTGCTTTGTATTAAGATAATAGGATGAAGTCTGGTTCTTTGTTTTTGCTTGCAAAATACAAGCTCTGTTCTTTGAAGATGCAACATATATCAGATGTAATGGCAGTCTCTTTAAACAGGAATCCCTAAAGAGAATTTTATGCTCAACTTTATCAAACTTTTTGAAAACCTATTACTCAACCTTATAGCCTACTAAAAAATTAATTGAATTGAATGAAAAAAATAATAAATATGTGCCAACATCTGACGTAGGTTGCGCAGCTTAGTTAAATTTATTATTTTTTTAACAAATTCTGTCATTATTACTTTTTTATTGTAAAATATTTTCTTGTTTATGCCCAGTAAATAGCCTAAAAGGGGCTGTTCGTCTCGAAATAGGATTTTGCTTTGGTTCACTATAAACGGTGTACCTCTTTTCAAATTGTTGTCCCTAAATATTATCGCCCAATATTATTTTTAAAGTTAAATAATGAAGTTTTAGCAGGCACGTATTTGTGTTTCTCGCAATGTGAAAAAAGACGGTACTTAGAGCCATCGAATTTTGAATAACGTAGTCCTCCACCCGAACATGTGCACTTGGAAAGCCTAATTTTGAATTTGTTTTATTATTTGTTGCATATTTACAAAACTTTATATGGATTTTTGATTGATAAACTCAACACTTTGAAAGCGAGCAGTGGCAACACTGTTCAAAGTAAAACATTTTTATCTCCAGTTCCAGTAATAAAAAACATTCTGCTTTATGAAAGCAGTGCGTTGCCGCGACTGGGAATAAAAAAATTTTATCATCCTTACGCCTGCGTGTTGCCATTCAATAAAGCCTAAGATACTTTCAAATTTAATCTCGAAGATTACTAAATAATGAACTAAACGATTTAAAAGCAATAAGAATACTTTTTTCGACTTTGTAATGTGATTGATTCAAATCAACATGTATTAAAATCATGAGATGTCTAATTAGAAATATTTAATAGTTTTATGAAATTACAGTAGCTGAGCTCATTAAAATAATTTTTTACTTTACGTTTTTTAAAACTATTTTAGGCGGTTGGTCGCGCAAGCCGCTAGATTTTAAAGAAATAATATAGCCAATAAAGAAATGTGCATGACAACCCCTAACATGCTATTGGAATTCTAAAGCTATGCTGCTTTTGAATATTTTATAATTTTCCTGTTGAACTGAATTTTGCATGGCGTAAGTGCGAACATATTTGTTAAAAAAAGTTATCATGTAAAACGTTACTAAAAAAAAAAAATTTTAACCACCCTTTATAGAAAACTGAAAATTAATACGACGAATTGAAAGAAGACTGAAAAATATATAATAATGTATGCCAACAATGAACACTGAAACGGGAATTCTAAACATATGCTGCTAGGGAACTTTTAAAAAAAATTCTGCTTGTGTTGTTGAATTGTATGTGGCTTAAGTTCGAAGAAAACGATGCTTATTAATAAAGCTAAAAAGACCAAAAGAAAAAAAGGAAAATGTTAGCGTGAGGAGAGAGCAAGAACAGAGGGCTAGATTGCGAGCTCAGCGAGAGCGTAAAAAAAATTAACAAACTCTTTTGGGCGACAGTTAAAATCTGGAACTTTTCGGATTTCTTTTATCTATTTATTTTGCATTTTCTGTTTTTGGTAAAAATAACACATTTAGTTAGAATTAGATATCTTGTTTTTATAAGATAAAGTGCGAAAACGTTTCATAGCTAGCCACTGCATGTAGTTCTAAAACCAGTTTTTAAATAAAGAGAAAGATTTCTATGACTGTATACAGAAAGTTTGGTGCTATTTTAATAACGTTTTGTTCGTTCCTTCCTCTTTCTTTAGCACATAAAAGTTTCTGATATATATTCACATAAAGGTTTCTGATATTTCTTCGCATTCGATTAATGCGAGGGTTATTTGGAATAATAGTTACCAAAGATTTTATAAATTAAGAATTTGAAACATTATTAAACTATTCCATAATTGCGTACTGCAGTGAAAATTAGTTAATTTCCTGCAGTATTATTGGAAAATGCATGCATTCGTAAACCCTTGCTTAAATATTTGCATATAACTTGTTCTCATCATTTCATTTGTTGAAACGGTTGCTTAATGAATTGCACTTAGATAATGTAAATGTTATGAAAAAAAAAAAAAAAAAAACCAGTAATCTTTGTAATATATTTTTAAAGACAGAGAAAGCATCATATGCTGCATACACATTCAGAAGAAAAAACAGCATTAATAAAACAAAACAAAACAAAATTAAATCTGAAAGAGCTCAAATTTTAACTTTCATTCAAAACAGCTTTTTTAAAGTTTAATATTGTTTATCAGCAGAAATTATCAATAGAGATATCTTAGGAGGTATAGCAAAACATTTTACAGTATATTAGAAGGCTATGCATATTTGGTACTCACGTGTTAAAGCAATATATTAGTAGAATTCCTCAAATTTTCAGAATGGGCCAAACTCTGACAACCATGCGCTTAACCATTCTTCCGCCAACCATGCTCATAACAATCCTTTTTAGTCAGGCAACGCCGCCATTTCCGTATGCATTCTTTATTGTTACATTCCAAGTTCCAGCTGTTGTTATAAACGTGTCATATTTTTTACCTTAAACGTAGTTGTATATATGTGAGTTTGTGGAATTCGCCAGCAATGGAAGAAACTGCTGTAAAATTTCTGCAAGAGTCTAGAATTTAGCTGAAATTTTTCGAAAGGGAACAACGAGGAAATGCTCTTCGCCGAGAATTGCACGAAACTATGTCTTCCTCAATTCTCTGGTACTTTTTTAAGCGAAAACTGATCGCTGTGTACTTCGGTGGAAGAATAGAGCAAAAAAGTTACAGAAAAGTTTGAAGAAGAATGTAAGTGTTTTATTTTTTTAATGTATCACGTAATCCTTGGCGCGAAAACATCCAATTTGCACTACATCTACCTTTTTATCTATAAAAAAATCTCCAGGTCGGGACAAAGTGATCGAGTTAATACGTAAGTACCAAGAAGTCTTAAATACAGTAATACGCGTAATATGCAATTGTATAGTATATGTATATAGAACTTTTATATACATTTTAAATAAACACATACACATAGACATCTATATACATACAATTTTTATATACGCACATAATTTTATACACATATAATATATATTTTTTTGTTTATACAATTTTTATAGCTTAGCGGGATGCGGCCAAACCAAAATTTATAAGTTCTATGTACGCCTGAAAAGAAAATGCACATAAGAACATTTCATTATGAATAAAATCAGTTCATTCTTCCCCAGTAACAACCAATTCGTAAATAATTTTTGTTTTTAAACCAGGAAACAAAAGCTTTGAACACTTCAGGTTAATACGTATGACGTCATGATTTAAGTTTCATGTAATATAAAACTTTTTTTTCAATATCAATAAAAGATTAACGGGACAATAACGTAAAATGCTGATGCTGGAATTATTTGTCGAAATGCTGATATTGACAAACATTTGCTACAAATAATGACGTCATATGCTTCTTCCAAGTCAGAATATGACCGTATATAGTAATAATATGTTTAATATTTGGCAATGCTAATTTTATTTCATATTTTGTAAAACTTAACGAATTTTTATTAACAAGCGCTACGATTTGCTAGCGAGAAGTGGCAACACTTTCGGAAATTAAGCATTTTTATCTCGAACGCATTTTTACTCTGAAAAACGAGCATGAAAATTAACATGTTTAGAGTTTTAAATTAATATTTCGACTGAGTTAGGTCGTACAAAGAATGGCCGAAATGGTTTCCTATGGATTTTTGGAATCTGGGGATATCTCTCTCGAAACTTAACTCTCCGCCGTTCCTGAAGAGATGATGTCACAAACAAACAGAGAGCCAGATGCGCACAAATTTTAATTGTATAGATTTGAATATATATTTAAACTAACAGGGAAACGTTATATACCTTCTGTATATTTAAAACGTGAAAAAATGTAATGTAATTAATTCTATAAAAAATTAATGTTTTTATTAAAATATATGAATTAAATGCATTGTTATTTAAATCAATCAGTTTAAAATGCAAAAAAAAATAATATTTTTAGGAATTGCATCTATTGATTCTAAATAGTTTGATTTATTTATCAGTGGCAGACAGATTAAATATGAAAAATAATATCTTACGTTTTTCCGAATGGAAACAGACTCGAATAAAAAGTGAAACAATGCATTCACAATGGACCACGCAAATCGCATTTCAATACTATTTGAGTCAATAATGAAGTTCATTATTCTGAACGTAACATAAGCAATGTTTCTCTATAGACGATGCTGAATAATTTGATAATGGTTTTATATATAAAGGGATTCCAAAAAACGTTAAAAAAAAAGGATAGGTTTAGAGATAAACATTTCTCAGAAATTGCAACTTTTACTGTGGCAACTCACCAACAACATATTCTTCTTCTTTTAACAGCTGCTAACAATATACTAATTTGAGTGCCAATGAAAACATCAAACCAATGTAAGACCATTATTTTTTATGCATGGAATGTAAACTGTACTGATGGTACTAAATTATACCTAAATGCCACTTTACACAGATAGCCCTCGCATGTTTTGTCATATTCGAATAAACAAACTACAAACCGAGAATAACTGCTATGTATCTGCTCGCAAATATGGAACCTATATTTCGAGATATTGCATCAGGTTTATCTCTAGTTAATATCACTATAAAATGAGTCACACATTTTTTTCCTTCTTTTTTTTTTTTTTTCTGTTAGTAGTTTTAAGTTGTAAAAAAGTTACTCCTTTTCATTTCCAACATTTATTTAGGGACAAATTTTGAAATTATTGTTAGTAACCCATTTTCAATGCGAAACTGTTTGGAGCATTTGGAAGTTTGAAGAATTAAAAATGTGTATATAAAATGCATGAAATTCATAAAAAAATTCATGATATTCCGAAGAAAGTGACATTCATGAGATATACAGTTTTAACGACAGACAAAGTTGTAATATAGTCTTAAATAATGTATATAATATTACACATTCAGCAGTTAAAAATAATGAATTTAGCTTAATATGTGCGTAGCATTAATGAATAATAAAGAGAATGACTCCACGATGAGCGTAAATCTGTAATCAGCAATATGACACTGATCGATTAGATCGACGCAAGATTGCCAGAACCTTCGATATGTACCTTCAAAACCGAAATATAATGATAAATACTTTTATCTGTAATTTGCATAGTTAAATTACGCTGAATAATTTTCCTTTCTCAATATTGTATTTGTCTTTTATCCACTTATTATCAAGTAAAGTAAGGTAACACTCTGATTAAGTGCTCCGAAGCACAATATGTGGGCAAGTAGGAAAGCTTGTTTGAAGCATATTCATTTTTCTGTGTTAACAACATGAGTAATCATTTTCATTTTCAGGGCTGTCCAGACAAAGAAATGCAACGGGGAATGCAACTGCGAGCAGAAATATAAGTGGCATCGACTGCTGGCTTATGACCCTGATGACGACTGTAAAGGAATCTTCATGGACTGGTTCCTCTTTCCATCCTGCTGCGTCTGCAGGTGCCTCAGTCCCATCAAGCAGTGAGTCAACCCTCAGCAGGTCCCTCTGTAAGAGGACACAGTGCCATTTTCAACAACTGGACAACTCCTTAAATTACAAACACTGGCAATGATTGGATTTGCTACCAAGCAAAAACAAATCTCGTTCTCTGCCACCCACGAAGCACACATATCTTGAGACATTGCCAGGTTTCTGTTGTTCTTGTTAAAGTTGTGCCATAAGGGAAGTGTCATGCCAGAGAAGATGTGGATATTGCAAATGCTGCAATAAGGGATGTTATTGTCCCCGGTTAAATGATTTTTTTCTTGGTTAGCCATTCTGGTATTGAAAATTGTATGAAAAGGAATCGAAATTTATTTCATTTCGTGGGAACAAAACTACTACGAAGCAAGCTTGCGGTAAACATACTGTACTATCTTAAAATAATTACTCATGAGATTGTTTCTTTAATTAGTGTAAGTATAAATGTTACAGATGACTGAGCAGTAAAGGCATTAAGAACATGAAATTCAAATTCTTTTCATTAAAGTTCTAAATTTCTATCTCCTATGAATTAAAACTAATCTCTGCCTTTCTACTTTTATTTTGTTTTGAACAGTAATATAAAAGTTTGAATATAAAACCTATAGTGTAACGCCCAGAAATTTACACATGCTAAAACGATTCTTGAAAGGAATTAAAAACATTGCAATTAATGGGATTATAAGCATTTATTCACTAGCTATGAATCAACGAGAGAATTTTTCCGTTATAAAAGCGATGCTAATTTTACTTTTCTTAGTTTGAGCGTTCATTAATGTGTCCATCTATTTTCTTAATAATATTATTTTTTTTAATACTAAAGCAATCCTTCTATGGACTGAGCTTTTCTCCCATTTCGAGACATTAAAATTATCTCTAATAACTATTATATTTTAAATTTTTATTTTGTGTTATATTACATTAATAGTTACAAATGACTTAAGTTTAACTTTGCGGCCAACGTAACGCAATTTATCTTCATTATTCTATGAATAAAGTCTATTTAGTATTTACTTTAGTTCATTCATTATATAAATGAATATTTTATTATTCATTCAAATTAATAATTTAGCTTTTAACAAGAGACATTTCCGATGGAATTACTTTTTATATCACTTTATTATCTTCCTAATGGAACAACTTTATTCACTTTAATCAGTTCCTGTACTAAGTTTTCAGCTTAACATAAGTTTTACTGTTACGACTTTCCTTATTTCCCTTTCATTTTTATTTCGCTTGCTATCAACTATTTTGCTGGCTCGTTTAATTAGCTGTTACAGTTATTTTATAACATTTGATTCAGGCTAACTTTTACTGTTCGTATGGTTAAGTTTACTCAGTTATTCAACCCTTTTATGTCCAATTATTTTCATTCATTTTGAATATTAAAAATAAAGTTTTTTTTTCAGGTTCGTTTAAGAACTAAGATTATAAATTTCCTGGAATTTGTACCTTTGCAATGCTTAACTTTCAAATTTTAACCTTTAGTTATTAACAGATCGCTAGTTTATTTCCTGCGTTCTACTATTCAATATATTGCTGTTATTATATAATATTTAAGTAAGTATATATTTAATCATATTAAATATATAATAGAACAAAATTGCCTTTATGGGGCAGTTTATCAAAATTTATCACTTTTTCTTTTCGCCTTTAGGTTAAACTTGTAACCTTTGAAACAATTTGTGTATTGCAAAGGTCTTATTTCCTTGGTTATTCTACTTGATTAGCCATGGCATTTATTTTTGTTATTAATCTTTTCGCCATTTGTTCATTATTTACTGTTTTAATTCCCTACTGCTTTTCATTACTTTAGATTTTTGTTTAATTCTTCTATTATAACTCCACCTTTATAATCGTTGTTTTCTTTCTAAAACTTATTTCAGATAGGAATTTCTTTGCATTAAATTAATTACAGTTAATTTATTTACAAATAAGAATTTATTACAAATATTATTATTTATTTACAAATAAGAATTTACAAATAAGAATAATATTTATTACAATCACTGAAAGAGTGGCCAATTTATTTCATTATGAAGTTTTGAAGATACTGTCTATTTCTTCATTTTCACAGTTTGTTTTATTATATGTTTTATATGTATAGTAAAATAAATAGCTTTTACTACATTTGTCCCAGATGCCGCATATTTTTACTATCCTTATAGCGGCCGACATTTCTAGCAGTTTCTATTTCATTTAATGCTTTAAAGTATATTGATGGTATTTACAAAAAAATTTCAGGGAAAGCATCTTTAGGAAATGCGTTATATTTTTAATTTAAAAAAATTATAATTATTTTACAATAAGCTTAATTTAAAGCAAAAATTATGAGAAATCAGAATTAACCATCAATTGCGATTTTCTTCAATCTAATACATATATATTTTTTTCTTATTTACATAATTAAATTTATGGGCAAATAAAATTCTTTTTTATCTCATGAAAATAAAAATGGAGTTTTATTAATTTTTTGCCCTACTAAAGAAGATTATAGCATTATTATTACGCTAAAGAGAACTTTCTTCTTACTAAATTACTTTTCCTGGATACAATGATTCAAAAAATATAAGGGCGTAAGAAACTTTAAAAAATTTGATGATGAAAATTCAGCTTCTATTCCAAAACTAAGTATTATTCATTGCTTTCTGAGCCTGAATACTCCTCTAGATCTAGTACAAGGAATAGTAATAAATAGAAGTAATAAATGAATTAAATATTTTAAATACCTTGTCTTTAAATACGAAATTATATTAAAAAAAGTACTGGGACATTGCGGTGCAAAAAGAGCCATTCTACCAACCCCTTTTTTCGTAAAAATCCTGAAAGAAGATTTTAAAACAAATTTGTTTAAAAGCAATTCGCGAATAAGGCATATAAAGAAATTCACCGAAGGAGAGTGGATGGTTAGAGTGGATGACGAATATTTAGAAAATCTACTAATGCAGAAACTATTATAAATATTTTAAGAAAATATAACTTTTATGACCAATTGAAGGGCATGATTATAATTCCCAAACGCCTGCATAAAAAAGTCTCAGAATTTTGGACTATTTTTGCAGATGAAGGGGAATTTAATATTCTGGGAGTGATTAAAAGCTAAAGGTATGAAGAAATCCCAATGCCAAATATCAAATAAAAAATCTTGCTCCTTCAGTAAAACATGATGAAGGTATCCAAATGATCTTGCTCTATACGAGTGCTTGCGGCTTTTAAATTCTACATTTTATTGATGACAAAACTGATGAATTTATTGTTTGAATAATTTAAAACAAAATTTGAAATACAGCAAATAAAAATGGGCATATTTTCGTATTAAATCTTTATCAAAAAGATGATCCGAAACATATTATTTATATTTGCAAACTGTTGACTTTATGCCTATCCCTATGTAATCAAAACGCTTGTGTTTAGTCCAGATTCCAATCCTATTCCACGTATCATTTGCAAGTGAAAATTAATAACATCAGATTATCCAACAGGAATATACTTTAACAAAAACTCACCGCGAATTGGGAAAAAGTAGACGCAAATTTCAAACAAAATCTTAATAAAATCTATGCCTAGAAGATATAGAGAATTCATGAAGAGACCCAATATATTATTAACGCAATTTTACGGAATATCTTTTTATGTTTCTGTGCTCCAATACTTTTTTTTTTCTAGTGTGCACACGAAAAATGTGAAATTTAATATTTATTTAACTTAAATATTTTAATTAAATATTTAATATTTTAATTTTCCTGTTTCATTTAGCTCTGTTACATGGCAAATAATAATACTATCTCGTTTAAGTTAAATATTTAATTTTTCTTTAAAAAAATGTTTGAAATCTTGTTCTGCCTCAGTACGTTTTGACTCACTGTATATAATATTACATTATGCGACTGAAGCAAAGCATGTTTCCTTTGCATTACATCACTTCATTTATGACACTAAATTTTTATTCTGGCCTAATGAGTAATTAGTATGTTTAAATGTAATTTAAGAAATAAAATTTATGGGCAAATAGAAGCTAATCAAGCTTTTGAGAGAAATTATTTTTAATTCCTGCTTCCTTTCCTATTAACGCATCTGCAGATTCTTTTCTCTTTAACCTAAACCATGTTATTCAGAAAAGATACAGAAACAAGCTGTCCATTTTTCACTACAGAGAACAAACAGTATTAGAATAAAATCCAAGAAAGTGTATTCATTTATGTAGGCAACTGAAAGTTGTGTGTGCCGTTTTTGTTATTCGTCCAAATGTATTAATCGCTGAACTTTGTGTCATTGTTTTTATAAAAATATTTGTGATTCATTATTTTACCAATGAACTTAATTTAATATTTATTTTCTTATCTGTTAGTCACATTATGAGTTCACAGTAAACTGTTGTACAATTGAAACTCAGAGAAGAAGCCAAACAAGCATGTCCATACTTTATTTAACGAATGATCTCTTGTTCATTTTTAAGTTTACTGTTATTATTTTTTATAATACTGAATTATTTTCATAATGTTATTTTGCTACAAATCAAAGTGAACTTATTTGCTCTGTTTAGTTAATATTTTGCAACAATTTCAATGAAATTTTTATTATTTTTAGCTCGTAAATTTTCAGAATATTTCTTCAAGATAACTAAACCAGGAAACTGAAATTTTTGATGAAAAATTCATAAAATTCTCAGTATCGTTTAATGGATTATTACTTTTTTGTACTCTCTGTAAGAAATGCTTACTATTTCTGTTACGTTGAAGCGATGAGTTAATGTTTTAAAGATTTTTCTTTCAACTCTGATATATTCCTTTAACCATTTACTGAAGATGTCAAATTTTCAATCTGAAAATTTGACATCTAAAATCATTTCTTATATAGACTTTTTAATGAAGGCAGATTGGTAATGAATACAAAATTTGCTATTTAATAATCTTTAAGTAAATTTCTTCACCAAAATAATTTCTTAAGACTATCTGCATTAAAACCGTGAAAACATGTTGAATTCTGTCTTTCATGTGTTAAACTGTTAATTGAAGCTAAATGTATTGCTGCAATAAAAAAAGGACACTGAAGTTTAAAACCATTGGGACCAATCTACATTAAAACTATTCAACTATTTTTTAATCCCAGATAAAGTAAGAATTGAATTGAATGATTATGATCCTTTTATATTTTTTATTTATTTTCTGAAAGTATGTGCAATTAATTTCTCAAAATCTCTAATTGTTAGTTCCTATTTATAAAGAAGCCAAGATTTAATAATGAGCAAAGATACCAGTGAAATTTAGTGTATTGGTTGATCTCTTTTTTATAAAAAGAAAACATCATGCTCTACATAGCTACATATCTGTATTGTTGATAAATAAAATTGTAATACACAATTGTTTTGGAAAATTTTGTGATCATCTTGATGCGCTCAATCAACAAGTATCAAACAGGTATTAATCTTAAATAAAATATGTCAATTATTAACAAAAGCATTCAAAATATGTATACATGAACATAGTAACTTAATATATAATCCTCACATAGCTCAATGATTCCACTCAATGCTGTTCTTGAAGTACTCAAATCCAGGTTTTCCAAGGTTAGTGAAAAATTATGTACTCCTGAAATCATACATTCAGACTTTGACTTTCGAAAGCCATCGCCTGCAAAACACGTTATTCTCCTTACCTCGCTACATTAAAAAAATCTCCAAATAGTTTAATTACGTTATTCATGTACATTACTCCCTTTTCAACATTACCGTTCAAGCAGGAAACTTCATTTAGTACTTCATGATGCACTTATATTATACTTCTTATCATTATTCTCCTTTTTAGGAAAATTATTGGGATTCCGTAACCTATTCACTCGACAGATTTCAATAAGATATTAGATAGGCTCAGGACCTAAATTTCCTTGCTCTCTTACTCTTCGTTGTGTCCTTTACAACTCTAGGAAAACTGCATTTTAAGAGCTCAAATCCAAATTTTCTTTCTCAAAATGTTGCCTCTTCTTGAATTTCTTAGTACTAAAGCCCATACTGAAATTGTTCTATTTTTCGCTATTTTAACTGGAATATTGCATATGAGACCAGTTTAGAACTAAGTTTGGAGTCGCAAACTGACAAAGTTTAATAAGAAATTTGATGATTTTTTCCTACTTGTTTAGACTGGAAATTAGCGAAAGAAAAATTAGTTTGGCTTTTATTTAACCGAATCTGCATAGTGTAGATATAGCATTACGACTCATCTATGCAGAACAATAATCAGTTCTCTTAGAAATCTCTACAGAATTAGCTCGCAGTGATTTATCTGACTCTAGACAAAATATTTCTTATTATAATATAACCCCATTCAGCAATTAATGTTTCGAAAACACTTGATAACTTTGACAAGAAAAACAACAGATTAGCAAATTTAGCACAAAGAGGAAAGGAAAAGGTAATCCAAACATTGAACGTCCATGAATTAATTTGTTTATTTTACAATTTATGGCAAAACCTGTCTATCTGCCTATGAATCCGAGGACTATTTGTCTGTGAATCAGAAGCAAAATCAATTAGTTGATTTCAACAAACAAATATTTGGTAACTGACAGTTTCCAAAAAGCTTGAAAAAGTTTATAAAGTATTTCTTCCGCCTCCTTAGCATGCTTTCGTGGTGTAGTGGTCAGCGCGCTCGGCGCATATTCGAGAGATCCATGGTTCGAGTCCCGGCGAGGGGATTGCTCATTTTTCATCTTTCCTGTTTTTAAATAACTTTATCCCTACAGCGGCATATAAAAAAGGTGGTGGATGATGATTCTTCACCACCAGGATTTGGCAATTGGATCCCTTGGTCTCCAGTCGGCCTTTGAAAGGAGCAGTATATGAGGTATTTCTCTCGCCTTCTTAGCATGCCTTCGTGGTGTAGTAGCCAGCACGCTCGCCGCGTATTCGAGAGGCCCGTGGCTCGAGTACCGGCAAGGGCGTTGCTCATTTTTCATCTCTCCTGCTTCAAAAAAAAAAAAAATCCTAATGTCTCTACAAGTTCATGGAACCGAAGTCAAATCGATAGTTGCTTGAAAATGAAATTGAAATGCTGTGCGAGTAAATAAATTCCTTCCTTTCTTTAGAGTGTATATTGAACTTAGTGAAAATTTCTCTTAAAGGTCGATTTAAAGCTCTTCAATTCTGCTCCGAAAATCTCTTTTTAGTTTTACCCAAGACTGACATATTTCCGAGCCTTAAATACACTAACTATTAAAACATACTGCGAAAGTATTTAAAATTGAGAAACGCAGACATTACTTTGCTATTCTAATAAGTAAAAATAAAGCTGATCGCTAAAAAATTATTAAACTTAACGAAAATCCAAATCAAAAGTTAATTCAGACCTGGAAGCTTGTAACTCTGGTAGTTTTACGAAGCTTACATACATTTAGCGTACCAGAACTTTACATATACAAATGCACGCATGCTCCTACTGGCTGCCGCTTCGACATTACGAAGGCCGTATTACATTCTGACATTTTAGAAGAATATCAAAGGTGTGACTGCAGTCATGTGAACATAATAGAATTGATGGACATTTGATGACAGGCTTTCGAAACATCACTACAGAATAAGATTGTTTTGCGTGTAATTCGGGCGTAAAATCGAGAGTATTTGGTATTTTATAATGATCCTTAATTCTTTAAGCGTTTAATGCTTGACCTAGTTGTTTTCAGTATTAAAGAGTCCTTTTTGAGATCCCTGTGAAGTGGGAAAGAATATTTCTTCTGAAAGACTTATTTGACCCAGATCAGTCAAGATGCAAGTATCTTCGAGAATAAGACGTCATGATTTTGCTGTGACCACAGGTCCAAAAATCTTTACACGTAATTGCTTATATTTACGATTACCATCAACCTACCTGAGTGAATGAACTGATGCTATCTGTATTTTACACTTAAACGGGAGATGAGGTATTGTATTCACTCAAGTATCGGTTTAAAATTAAATGCAAAATCTATTTCAGTAATAGTTAAATTTATATCTTAAATTACGAAGAACAATTTTAAAATACGTAATTGAAATTCAGAACTTCTGTTTTAGAACTAGATGTATTTACAATCGTTAAAGTCATTAATGATTTACATAACTTGTTCGAGTTTGACGTAAGCAAAATCGAACCATTAGATCCAACGTGAATTAAAAGTATCAGTCTGCAGATTGATGCGTCTCTCTTTAAGAAAAAAGCAACCATATGCAAATGGCTAATATATATCGGCACTATATCTCCAAAATTATTTTTTAAATTCGTTGGACGAATTGTAATTGTTAGTTGTAGTACCTATTTGATTGTGATAGCAAGAGTAACTAATTTTTTTGATTAATTTTTTTAATCAAATTTTGGATTTTGATTAATAGTAGAGTCACAAACAGTGTTCTAAAGCAATTCCCTTTCTTTCAAATGCCAATAATCCTTTAGCAAAATATGATTAAACAAACCTACGCGAACTGTTTGCGTAGACGATATTTGCGGCGGCGGAAAACTTTCGTTAAATTCTCAATTTGCGTTTAAACAAATATTCATATAGAAACTCATCCATTCTGGTTAAAGTATACGCGATCATCTCAGGTTTAAACTTCCAAATGGCTCAAGAGATGCTTATTACCATTACAGAAACCAGAGGAAGAGACAGGCTGCTTCACTATTCCAAAAAATAAAAAAGCGAATTAAATTACAACAAAAACATTTACATACATCGGGCATTTTGAACATTCTATACACATATACAAATGTGCATTTTCCTTCTGCTACTCATTTTTCATTGGTATTACTCATTTTTCATAAAAATGTCATTATTTGAATGCAAGAAAATCCAAGCAATCAGCTACTTAGTAAAAACCCAATGTTACTACAGTATTTTTGGGGGAATCCCAGTGAAGTTAAACATCATAATTTTCATAAATTTTTGTTGCATCATCATACCGTAAGCTGAAATTATAAGGTATATCTCCCACATCCTTACCGTGCCTTCGCGGTGTAATGGTCAGCACACTGAGCCGGTAATTCAGAGGTCCGTGGTTCGATCCCCGGCGAAGGCAATGCATATTTTTAATCTCTCCTGCCATTAAATAACCTAATGTCTCTACACTGGCGCCCGAACTAAAAGGGTTGTGGATGATGACTCTCCACACCCAGGATTTGGCGACTAGGTCCCCTAAAACCCTAGTCGCCCTTTAAAAAGGGGAGTATATAAGGAATTTCTCCCGCTTTCTTCCCATGCCTTCGTGGTGTAATGGTCAGCACACTGAGCCGGTATTTCAGAGGTCCGTGGTTCGATTCCCGGCGAAGGAGCTGCTAATTTTTCATGTCTCTTGCTACGAAATAACCTAATGTCTCTACAAAATTACCATGGCTCTTTCTTTGCGCAATTTAAATTTATATAAATTAGAATAAGGTTTTTCCCAAACAGTATTAGTAATCCTCTGGACGCTGTTAGTAGAAAGGTTGTGAGTAGTATAAATGCTTCAAAGCCTAAACCTCTTGTTAGTAGGAAGTGTAAGATTCACAAAATAGAAAACTGAAGAAAGCTCTACTTATTTGGGGAAATTGTGAATTGTGTAAATAATGTAAGTTATATGGGGGTTATCATTAACTAAAGACTCACATGGACTTGTCACATTAAGAACGTCATAGGAAAAACTTGTGGCATCGCCAACCAACTTTCTATACTCGTAGGAAATTACTATGCACTGTCTCTGAACAAAAAGAGAAGGATACCCTTGTATTAGAAGGCCAGTTCTAGACTCGCATCTGCAGCCTCGACGTTAACCTCAAATGCAGACTTCCACAAACTTCAGGTATAGTTCGACCGTCTCATCCGTGACCATGAGCGCAAACACGCATGCGCCATTCGGACTGAATTATTCTCAAAATAGGATGGAAGGATAGGAACTTTCTTTCCCTCTGTTCTCTCTTTCCGGAGAAGAGAAGAATTTCACTTGACGTCGCAGCAAGTAATAATTATATGTTTGTCTATATGTTTTGGCTGAATGCCAGCCAGGGTTGCGTTTGCGGCGGTCGAACTATAGTCAGAATAAGATTCTGAGAACAATTGTCAATGCGCATTACCTGATAAGAAGCAAACTGATACATCATGACTTAAAAATCTATCTTATTCAGTAATGCAGTGCAAAACATTAAGAGTTTCTTCAAACTTAGACTTGGCTATGATCCAGAAAATATTTCAAAAGTTCTCAATCACATCAGTCCAGAAAATAATTTGATCATACCATTTGCTTCTCACATTCTTACAGACCACAGTGTCATAACGTGGCTTTCATTGCCCACGTTTACAGGATTCCTTGGCAATGTGGTTTAATTTACATTGGTCAAACTAAGAAAGCCTTAAAATTTCGCGTGAAGAAACATGAGGTATATGTTAGGAAAAAGGAAACGCAGAAGTTTTCTGTTGCCCGGCATTGTTGGTCCACTGCTAGTAGCTTAATTCCTGCCCAGCCATTTTTATCTTCTCTTCTCTTATCACTATATCTGATCTCGGTTAAAAATTTCTGTTTTCTTGCGTGACGTGACTTTCGTTGCTTTCCACACGTGCAGTATAGGAGACACAGCCAGTACAGGCACACGTGCAGTACAAGTGACAATGGTCTCTCAGGTTATATTTTAGTTCTGCGAAATAGAGTGAGAACAAATCACTTGAAGTTTTCGTTTCCCACTGTATATAAAAGTTATTTTTACTGTATATATTGCAACATGTAAAGGACTGTAGCCTTTTTCGCTTTCTAATCGTACATGTTAAATGGCATTATAATTATAATTTCCTTCAAGAGTTTTTCATTTGAGATTCACAAGGCATCTAGGAGCTCAATAGCGACGGAGTAGTAACGTCTCTAAGGACTGGTAGATCGATCTGGGTTCAATTCCAGAAGGAAGGGCTGGCTACACGTGCGTTTTCGTAGTTTTTCCATGTGTAAGGTGGATATAAGCCAATTTTCCATAGAATGTCCTCCACGAAGTAATTCCTCTTCTTAGTCAGATATCCCTTGTGTGGTTTGCCATAACCAAATAAACAAAATGCAAGGCATCTAATGTTCTGACTAACGAAACGTAGCTTCCGGCCCACCTTGACATTAGAAGTATGCTTCTTTTACAATTAATCCTTCTCGATTTCTGATTTAAAATGAAAGAAGCAGAGATTTGAATTTTATACGAAAATTTATATGCCTCTGTGAGCTCATTTATAATCTTAATTTCTGTGTAATACTAGAGGAAGAATTTGAAATAATGCGAAATTTTATGCATTAAATTAAATTAAATGTATAGAACCATCATAAGAGAAGAAAAATTCTTGAGGTACCCACTTCAACAGCAGATAAAGTTAAGCAACAGTTAAAACAAACGGTAATGAAAAATTGAAATACTATGAGAAATATCAAAATAAGAAAAATGGAATATGTAGGAAGCAAGGCCAAACTCATAAAATTTCGAGCAGATATCTCCCAAACCATTGGTGCCAACAGATTTGTAGAACAATTCAGTTATTTTAGAACACTGGAAGGAAATGAAAACAACAGAACAAGGTACTTCTAAAGTACAAGAAGTTAAACTTTCAAAATTACTCAAGTTTATTCTTTAAATTAAAATTTAACAACAGAAGCGATATCTTTCATTACTTAACTTCAAATTCTTCTGGGTAATAATTGATATTATAACTATGCATAATTTAAAAATTCTTGTGTTCTTGATTTCTGTTCGAAAAATGCACCTTTCATTATACACTAATAATTTAGTTGTCTTTCTGCGAGCTTGCATTCTGAATTAGGAAATTAATTTAACCTAGTGGTCAGGAAAGTTAAAATGAGGAGCTTGGGAAAAATCGGTACTTTTCTGTTATGCACCTGCAACACATTTTGGCAGTAGTATTGTACTAGACTGCGTTTGTACACTTAATTATTTTTATTTACATGCACATGCACACATAACCTCAGATGGTGCAATCACCGAGTTTTGCCATGTGTTTTGCTTCTCTTTCACAGGGGATAGAAAGGGTGGCAGGTACATAATGTAAAAGTTCGAAAAAATCTTTGCGATATATTTTATCCATACAAAAGTTATGTTGTTGTTGTTGTTGCTTATCTCCATGTCTAGGAATTTACTAGACGAGGTCCATGAGTCCATTCACCTTCAGAAAATCGAAAACAAGCACAGGAGACTTGTAAAGGTCCTCAAGAGACAATTCCAGGCACTCAAGTATATGTGTCGGTGAAGCCGGTGCATTTTGACATTTAGAACAAATTGGATGCATCTTGTAACCTCTCTCGAAAGTGAGTCCTTTCAGGTGTCCACTGAAGAATCGGGAAAGTGTTGTCTGAACACATCTATCGCAGTCAATAGCAAGGGATCTTCCAGGACAATCAGCTTGATACCAGGGATGATTCGGCGGAACAAGCCAAATTTGCCTGTCTGCATGTCTTCTAATGGAGTACAGTTCAAGATATGTCAGTGAATTGGTAACTGGTAATGGTTCTTCAGAACCCTCCTTCGCCAGAATGTCCGCCATTTCATTCCCCCAAATGTCAACATGGGAAGGAATCCACTGAAGGTGTACCTCACAGAGTGATGAGACTTTCTTAAGTTTGCTAAGAATTGCACTTCCGGCCCTATCAACTAAACACCTATCACCAACTCTTCGCCAGTTTGAAAGATATTGGATGGCGCTACGACTGTCAGTCAAAAACCATACTGCCTTAAGATCTGTAAAGGATAAAATAGCGTTTAGTCCTTCATTGATGGCTATAAGCTCACTCTTAAAAACCGAGCTGAAGTCAGAATTTCTATTTTCAGAATTTCTAAAACAAAAGTTATAGGAGACATAAAGTAAGTTGCTTTGTTAAAAATATATAGCTGATATCCAATGGTGTTCGCAGAGGAATATTTTATTTCTCTTGAAACTTATGAAGGTAATATTTGAATGGATGAAAGTATGAATATTCTCAAACATTTTTGAACACATCAGTTTGCGATAAAATCTTCTCCGTCCCAATTAGACATTTTACCATAAGTTAGTTTATTTAAAATGTAATTTTACCTAAGCTTCTGGAAAATGTTTTGCAATAAAATATTTTCCCCAATCGTGGAGCGCCATACATAAAAATTTCTAATACTCTATTGCAAAATTTCTGACTCTACTTCTTGCGCATATGATTGTCTGCATCGCGAATAAAATCTATTGGTTACGATGATATGTTCTGGTAACATATACATTGCTACACTTATGTCTTTTAAATTTCTTCCATTGGTAATAATACTTTTCTAATATTTTGCTAGATTTCTGTTTAAATACTTTTAAGTTCAAAAAAGAAATGCTAAATTAATTTCAAATTGAAAAGCTTTTAAAAGTGAAATTCTTAATGAATTGAATTCTAATTTTATTTTACAGTAAACATTAGATTTCAGATTTCATTATATTTTAATACCATTTTACTTTCACTAAAGAAATGCAGAAATCTGTACTGCAGCATTAAAAATTAAATTTCCTACCTCTTCTTTTAATGACGTACTTAAACTACATTAATACGAATTTTCATTGTTTCTCCAGCTTCAATCATAGGCGACTTATAAAACAGTTCAAAAGTGATATTTGTAATAAATATATAAACTTCACACTTTCTTCCAATATTACTAAATTATTTCTTGTATGTGATTCTGTGATTTTTATGAAAATATAAATTCAGGAGATTTATTTTATGAAAATGATATTCAAAACGATGTTATGGTCCAAAATAATGAGTGACAACAGTCCTTTTTACTTTTTATAAAACCTTTTCAGATCTAACAGATTAATATACCAATATACTGGATGTTCTGCGGAAATCAATGTTTAAAAGGCAACATAAAATTTCAGTTTCCGCTTTTCATTTGAGACTGGAAGTCATAAAAACTCAAAAGATCCCTCAGTCATTAAAAATAAAGATCTG
Source organism: Stegodyphus mimosarum (assembly GCA_000611955.2). NCBI lineage: Eukaryota > Metazoa > Arthropoda > Arachnida > Araneae > Eresidae > Stegodyphus > Stegodyphus mimosarum. Next base: position 171,501 of record KK113043.1, on the reverse strand, counting down.
AAAATTCGTTATAATATAGGCGTGTAAATGTGTTGTAGTATACTCTTTTGCTTATTGATATCATTTCTAACTTTTCTCGAAAAGGGCGGTAAAGGTGAAAAAGATGAGGGGGGTTAAGTAAAAACCGTCTTTTATCTGAAAAAAAAAACGTTTTAGAGGAAATAGTTATTTTTTGGAAGCCGAAGACATGAAAAATGAGCAAAGTTTTCACCGGGACACGAACCATGGACCTCTCGAATACACGCCGAGCGACCACTACACCACGAAGGTATGCGAAAGAGGAGGGAGAAATACCTTATATATTCCCCCTTTTAAAGGGCAACTGGGAATTAGAGGACCCAATAGCCAAATTCCGGTGGTATAGAAGCATGATTCACCACCTTTTAGTTCGGATGCCACTGTAGAGACATCAGGTATTTTTTGAAAGCAGGAGATATGTAAAAATGAGCAATTCTCTCGCCGGGACTCGAACCACAGGCCTTTCGAATACGCACCGAGCGGGCTGACCACTACAACACGAAGCTGTGCGAAGAAGGAGGGAGAAATACCTTATAAAGTTATCCAAAATATATTCACCTTAAAATTAGGCGAAACTGCAATATTATTTTAAAGTAGATTTTAAATAAAAAACACTCTACCTATTTCGAATACGATCACAGTTCCCTCTTCTTTAAAAGGAAAAAAAAATATTTGAGATTCACCTCAGTTCGTTCGGATAAGCGGTATTCAGTTGTGTAACAAATACACAGGTCAATATAAATAAACAACAGAGACGCATTTATGTATTTAAATAACGCACATATATTAAATGCTGAATTTCATGCATATGTACACTCATTCTGTCAATTTATGTTTAGGACAGTAGTCCACAGAATAGAAAAAGCTTTCAATATGCATTAAGCCAGCAGTCTCAAACTCATACTGCATGTGGACCGAATGCATAAGCTGGAAAGAGCTCACTAAACAGAGCATTTTTTCAGCAGAATTTAAACACGTTTTTAAACATTATGATATGAATACCACATGACTTCCTTCGAAACCCTTTTAGTTTATAGGAATATATTGCTGCACTTCATTTAAACTTATTTTCTCGAATTATTCTAACTTCACCAGTCGCTCAAGGCAAGTTTAAAATGACATCGAAAATTGCAGATTTTGAAATTAAATATCCCGGTCAATTTTTGTCGTACGGAATTCAAACTTCTTATAATATTACTTTTTCATATCGAGCATAAAACTTTCTCAGCTGTAAGTGTAGGAACCAGGAAATTGCATTAAAAGTTAAATTTCGTTATTTCTCGAAAATTAATTCTTTTAAAAATTTGACATTGCAAAAACCTGAATATTTCCGTTATTTAAAACACTTTTGTAATTGGAAGTAGTTGACTGCCACCGATGATTTCGAGAATAAAGGGCGGGTAAGATCTTTTAAAGTTTCGATTTTCTACGGCTAATAATTTTTGGTTATGCAAGATACATTCTTACGTTCATACGTGCAGATGTCACAAAGAAAATCCCTTTTGAATCAATTTAAATCCATTTTACAATACGTTCTGAAAAAAAGAGTCTTTTATTTTGTCCATACGTGCAAACGACACGCAAAACAATCGTCCAAATGAATTCGAAGCGGTTAAAATAGAAATTTTCGTTGAAATATAATACCCAAAATTTCTCCGATTACAATACTTCCTATACTTCGCAGAAGGAAGTAAAAAAATTAAATTTAATTTAAAATTTTGCTAACCAAATATTTATCAAACATACAAAAGTAATACTAATAGTAATGGAAAGGAAAAGCTCAAATTCGTATAAATTTTCTATCTGATACATAAAGATTGCTTGAAATTTCCTTTGGTTTGTAATTCCAACGTATTGACAGTTAAATAGTCTACTTTGGACTGACATTTATTTCAGGTAATTCCAATGTTTTAAATTAACCAGCAAATAATTTACTGTTAACCTAAACCGGGAACACCAGAATACTGAAGAGGTACCAACTGTAGGCTGGCAAACTAAATTTACTTCCAAAGTGGGAAATTTTTTCCACTTTATCCTAGTCACATAGCCTCGCGTATAAGCACACTGTGACAAAGCTACAACCTATTCACTCTATCTTTGATCTATGTTTAATCTTCGAAGTCAAATTTCTAGGTAAATTCTTGTACGCAATCTTATAAACTAAATTTCTGATAAATTATATTGTAAATTTTAGAAACGGAGATTCAAGCACTAATCTCAATATTATAGGTAATTAACTTATGCCTTTAACGCCACATATACTCTTCACACTTTTCCCACATACAATTTCTGTAAAAAATGAAATTTTTCAATAGTGGCAGTACCTTGTAGAGACATTAGGTTATTTTGAAGCAGGAGACATGAAAAGACCTCTCGATTACGCCACGAATATGTAGACCATTACACTTCGAAGGCATGCTAAGAAGGCGAGAGAAATACCTTATATACTCACCCTTTTCAAGAATAACTGTGAATCAGAGTACCCAGTCGTCAAATCCTGGTGGTGAAGAATCATCATCCCTCATCTTTTTTAGTTCGGACTCTAGCAGGAGACATGAAAAAAGAGCAATGCCCTCGCCCGAACTAGAACTTTGGACCTCTTGAATACGCACCGAGTGTGCTGACCATTACACCACGCAGGCATGTTAAGAAGGCCGGAGAAATACCCTATAATTGTTTTATTTCAAAGGTAATACAAGCAAAATAAGCGAGGAGAGACTAATAGCACCTCTTGCGCTCAAAAGAAAATTTTTGATAATTGTTTAATGTCATTTCAAAGTGCAGCTTCGCAAGGATGCAGCTTCACAGACATCGGTACAGAACTGATTTTATGTCCCCGAAAGAAAGGTTGTATTTATAAATTTTAAAAAATCGGTTATGAGTATAAAATAAACTAGTTTATAGACTGGACATCTTCCTCATTCAAAAGATTCTCCCTATGGGTACCTTTAAAGGGAATAAAACTTAGAAAACTTTCCATTGAAATTACTTCTACTTACAGTAGCATAATTATAACCCTTAACATTGTATAAAAACCGAAAGAATAGAACAGGCAAATCGACAGCCTTCGACGTAAATTTTGTAAATTCTTAATCGATTTCAAGTGCAAAACGGGTCCCTCTTCATCAGAAGCAAAACATTCTGCGAATTGCAGAATGTTTTGCTTCTGATTCGAAATCGATTAAGAATTTACAAAATTTACGTCGAATACAAGGTTGTCGATTTGCCTGTTCTATTTTCCATGTCGGCATGATTCTCTTGCGTCTATTAGTTATTTATTATAATCTCCTCTATTAGGCACTACACGGAAAAGAAGATATGTCCCATGGATATGTCTCAAAGCGTGAGAATTTCTTACAATAATTCTTTAACTTCTTAATATTTTGTGCAGTGTTTACACTTTAAATTACATTTCTTTCCAACAGATGGGATTGATTGTCCCCTAAATTTCATATAGTTGCCTAAAGTTTGAGAATAGGAATGTAGATTTCAAGCATGAAATAAAAAATACGTAATTCTTGAAGCGATTTTGTTAAAAAAATTGAGCGGTCCGAAGGTTAATATCCCATATGTCTTTCCTTTTGCACATGAAGCAGTAATACTAACTTCAGTATTCTGTCTCTTAAATTTGTGGCACATACCAAAATCTTTTGCAAAAAGTATATGTATAATTTCATACTGTAGTAAACTCTCCTCCGCGGTGCTTACCAAATACGTAATACTATATTTTTAGTAAGAAAGCCTTCTTTAGAAAGAATCTAATCTTTCTTCTTTTCAGTCAATCCACTTTTCATATTCAATGGAAACAGTCCTTATTAATTTTTAAGAGTCTACAGATTTCTATTATTACAGTCATATGAATTCGCTCTTCTTTTGAAAGTAGCATTTTATACCGGTTTTAATCAAGTGCCACCGCACGGAGGCTCGAAAAAAGAAATGTTTGCTTTAATCTCAGAGAGAGAAGACAGATAGAAAATAAAAACCTTGTATGTTTCTTTCTTAAGTATGTGAATACCAGTTGACAGATTTATTCAACATACCGTTAGTCAATGCTTTGGTATGAATAAAAATCTCAAATCAACTCAAATTTTAGCCACGTTTTCAAGGTAGGCTGAAAAAGCGAGTGGAAGGGTATAATTCGATTGTCAAAGAATTTTGAAAAACAAGTTAATATTACTAATAATATTATTGTTAATATTTTTTCATATTTATCGCAACATTTTTAGGTTTTTAACACCTCAAGCAACAAACGAAATGTAAGTTACAGCATTGCGACATCACTCATGAATGAAGAATAGTTTTACTATTTTCTTTCTGAAGAGAATCTAACAGAAATGTTGTATTAGCTAGAAATTAACAAATAGTTGCCGGAGATTAAGTTATTAACGAATGGCAGTTGAAAGAATATATAGAATTATGTATGATTTTACAGATATTTTGATTTCGTTTTTCATCCCTCCTCCTTCTCCAAACAAAAGACGCCAGGACAATCGAATCTCGTTGAGGATCCTAAGGATTCAGAGATTTGAATGTCATTATTTATGGTTAATTATTTCTGATAATTAGTCTTAAATAATGTTATTTTGTTATTTCTGATTTTTATTAATTAAATTACTTATTATCAGTAAATTTTTATAGTAATGTAAAGTCATTAGGTTTTTGAAGCAGGAGAGGTGAAAAATGTGCAATGCCCTCGCCGGGACTCGAACCCGGACCCCCCTAATATGGGCCGAGTGTGCCACCGTTACACACGAAGGCATGTTGGAAGGAGGGAGAAAATAGCTTGGAATAAAAGTTACTAAATACTGATAGAAAACTGTCGTGTAGAAATACTTCTACCAAAATAGTTTGAGCAGTTTTATTTCGTTTAATGTTGAAATTAACTATGATAACGGTACATAAACGTGCATGAATGAACGTTCGCGATGGCGTTTAGTGCAACCTTAAAATTCTTGACAAATTAAGATTTTCTTCGTTTTTTATTTATTAATCTTTTTTCTTGAAATTATGACATCTCTATCATCTTTTCAAAGTTTCTTTCTATCCCATCAATCTTTCCATAATAATGAAAATCTCTCAATTCTGACAAGTCGTCCCTAATCCCAAAATTTTAATGGTATCTCTTCAAGTGCGTTTGAAAATCCTCTTCCCTAGCAATAATAATCCCTAAAAGAAACCACTCGATCCTCGCAATGAACTTTCAAATTCCCTCTTTCAAATCATAATTACGAATTTCCTTCAGATTTTCTTTATATTCTTACTTTCACTTCGACAGTAAGATGGGCAAGGATATGTGCGACATTTAAAATGACGTCGAAAAATTCGTTTCTCAATAGCATCAGAAATAGGCATTATAAAATGACGATTGCACCCCTTTATCATCAGATATCCCATGGAATATCCTTCCCACCCCCATGGAAAAACGGCACAAAGAGGATTAAGCATTAGGTGTGGAGGGAGTGTTGAAGACGTTTCAATACCGTAGCCATGTAGATGGTACTTAAGGGAGCCATTGGAAAATAAGAGGGGATTTATTCAGATATTTTGAAGTTGGATCTTTCCCAACTCAAGCATCAATATGCAAAGCAGGGAAGATGGCAAGGGGTTGAGAAATTTTTTAATTTTTTTTTCTTCTGAAAGTTTTTTTTTTTTTTCTCTTTGCCAATTGGAATGTTTTATCATCTTTTTATTTTTTTTTAAGGAAAGGGCGATTAGATTTCACCGCCGGAGCTATAATCCTAGATATTTTCTTCTTCACTATTCTGCAAAGATGAAGAAGGAAGCAAAATAAAGAATAAAGCAATCGTAAAAACCCTTTCCGATGACGATTATTTCCCAGTCGAGGCCGTTTATCGTAATCGTTTCGTGTGAATTGTCATCTGGGGGGAAGTTATGGATACAAGAGAAGAAAAGGGTTGTGAAACGCAAGGGTTGAAGATGCACTTTACGGAACAAAATTCTCAGAAGACAAATGGTCTAAGATTAACTAAATTTTGGGGGATATTTGAAAATCATAGCAGAAAACACTTTATGCGCTTCTTAAAAAATAAGAAGATGCGATAAAAGAGTCAATCTTTCATTCATGAATTACAACAAGACACTTCAGGGCTATCTACAAAAGTGGAGAATGCCTTCCTTCGTTCGAATGTACTTCCCTCTTCTTGTCGTTGCACCTTGAGAAAATTATGAAAATCTCACGCAGCTAGTCTGTTAAACCATTGGATGTAGGTACCTGAGTATTAATGTAGTAGAAAATTACTTTAGCTAATGAGCCATTGATGCCCCAAAACAGTAGAAATGACGAATTAGACTAATAGCGCTGAAAGTATATATTTTTTAGGTTAAAAAGTTTTTAATTCGTGTTAAAATATTAATATTTTTTACAACAATCTGTCTTAAAGCATTTTAACATATTTTAATAATTTAACAACATAATAATTAACGTTAGTTAAATTATTAAATATGTTTGGAGATTTGTATTTCTAAATTTATTCACAGTTTTAAATTTTTTGGAGAAAAATGCATTAACGACCATTTTTCTACAGAAAAGTTAATGTTTTCCTCTCCTAGCATTAAAATGCGATCTTAAACTGTGTACACCTTCAAAACATTTAATATCAATCTCATCATAAACATAACTTTTGTATCTCATAGCTTTGAACAGAGAGATCAATTTATCATACATTCATAAAATTTTAAACTTCAATGACGCCAAAATCTTGGTAGTGCAAAAAAGAACATTTTTCTGGAATAACAAACAAATGGCTACTTCCTCTAAAATATGCAGAATATCAGTATATAGATACTGATGAACAAACTTCCGAAGATGACATTTTGAAATAAAGATGTAAGGTTTTTCTTCCTCCTCGCTGCGTGCCTTCGTCGTGTAACTGGAAAGCACGTCCGTCTATCAATCGGAAGGTCCAGAATTCGATTCCTGGTGAGAATATTGCGTATTTTTCATGTTTACTTCCCAGATAAATACCTAATAAACTCTATCAGTGGTGTTTGAACTGAAAGATGGTGGAAGATAGGGCCTACTCAATCACTTTTTAAGGGGAGGAGAATATAAGCATTTTCTTCCTCCTCAACGTGTGCTTTGTAGTTAAACTGGCAATCACTTCCAGTTAACAATGGGGAGGTCTGGAGTTTGAGTCCCGGCGAGAGAGTGCTCGATTTCCATATTTCGTGCTCTCATAAACATAATGACTCTATAAAGAAAACACTTTTGGTTAATTCTGAGAAGAAACGATGAAAAATAAAACAAGTAGATTGTATTATGTAAAATTAATTATTTTGTTATCGATTACTATTCTTCATAAACATATTCCATATTTCTAAACACTCATCGCAAGAAATGTTATCGGTCTTTGATTTCTGTACACCGAGGTAATATAGTTGAGCGAATGTTTAGATTCTAATTTGAGATAATCATTTTACAGATGGGAAAAAAGTAACTGATCAACCTGCTTTCGAATATTCAAATAATACTGGTGAAATCAAACTCATATTCATTCGATATCATTATCACGCAAAGTCTCACTATTGCTACATTTCCAAAAATTTTATCCTAGAAAAATGTCATTACTTCATGATGAGTCATGTCCATTTATTTCGTTTGCTTATAAGGTATTTCTCCGCCTTCTTCGCATGTCTTCGTGGTGTAGTGGTAAGCGCTCGGCGCGTATTCGAAAGGTCCGTGGCTCGAGTCCTGGCGAAGGCATTGGTCATTTTTCACATCTCTTGCTTTCATAAAAAGAACTAATGTCTCTACAGTGGTGCCCGATATAAAAGGTGGTGGATTATTATTCTACACCACCAGGATGGGCGATTGGATCCCCTAATCTCAAATTGCATTTTAAAAGGGGAAATATGTAAGGTATTTCTCCCGCCTTCTTCGCATGCCTTCATGGTATAGTGGTCAGCAAGCTCGGCGTGTATTCGAGAGGTCCGTGGTTCGAGTCCCGGCGAGAGCATTGCTCATTTCTTCGATTTTCCTGCTTCTAAAAATACTTAATGTCTCTATAAGCTTTTACTGTAAATTTTTCTGTTTAGAGCTCAGATTTTAAAGCTTAAAAATCAACCCACCACTTATTACATTGTGACAAAAATTTTTAAATTTCTCCGTAAATTCCGCACTAAATTTTACAAAATTTAATATTTAGGCATAGTTTGGGTCGTAGAATCGAAATATGAAAAACCAATTGGCATGTCACTTCAGAAAAAGTCCGATTTTGTGTCAAATTACCTATACTAAAACAATGCCATATTTAAATCTAATATATATCCTAAATTTCACTTTCGAGATATGGAGAACGCAATTTGAATTTCGTCAATCGGCCCAGTAGAGCGGAAGATACAGAACTGTCCCTTTTTTTTCGCAGTGAACTTGTATCCAAAAATAAATTATTATAAATTAAAAAAAAAAAAGCTTGAATAATTTATTCAAGAGAAAGAGCAATACAAAGGGTAAAACTCAACAAAGCGTTAATCTAGATACCCGACATAGCATCGATTGAAAAAGTTGACCCAAATGTTCGTAGGGAGCTCAAATATATCGCAAAGATATTACTATAGTCGAAGTGCCGCAATCAAAATCTAGTGGGAGATAACTGAAAGGGTGAAATTGGTTGATTAATTCATTTCCAGGATGCTCACTTCCGATGAATTGGTTCTCTTTCGGCTTTTATTCAACAAGCTCTAAATTTTACTTATTAAAATGCTAATTCTAATATCTGACATACGAAGTTTTTCAATGAACATACAATTTCATTTTGTACTCTGATTTCGTATTTAAAATAATTTATTTCCCCTTGAAATTTTTTTTATATTTCTACAATAAAAATGTCTTTTAATTTTTATTTCAAATTCAGCTGAAAATAAAACTATGCTTTAGATTAAAGTAAGAGATTTCTAAATAAATTAAGTTGCACTTAATACAAATATAATGAAACAATTCAACGCTGAAGTTGTCCTTTCTTCAAATTAAAGATGAAAAATGTACTTAATTTTAATTGTCTTCAAATGAATGCTCTCCCATAGCACGAAAACCTCCAAGGAATATCTTGAAGATGCGGCTCATGGAACAACCTCAGGACATCCCACAATGTCCCATTAATCTCCTAAATATACCCTCATTAGTGCTTAATGTAAGAACCTAAAATGTACCCAGGAATCCTCTATAAGTACCACCGACAGAGTAAGTAACGTTACTAAGATATAAATTTATAGTTACCACATTCTCAGAACATCCCGCAATATCTTCTTTAACTCCTAAACATGTCCTCCCAAGTACTAAATGTGATGTTATTAGGATTAAAGTCCTACTGATCACATCCAGTGTTGCATCCCAAGATAGCCTCAGCATATACTCGCTAGGTCCCATAGTACCAATTGTTATTAAGTTTTAAAGCCCTAGTTATCATATTCTCAGGGCATTCTGGAAATGGATACCCTTAACCTTCTAAACGCGTCTTCTTGTAGGCTAAATGTCACATCCTAGCATATCCTCAGGACATCCCAGTTTGGTCCTTTCGATGGGGTGCGAGGATGTCGTGAGGGCTTCCTTCTATAATCAGTATAAAAAAGTAAGGATCCTGATATTTATGCAATCTAGATTTTTTTAATTTGAATTTCAGTTTATTTTCATAATTCTTAAACAGATGAAAAACGTATGTAAGGAACTTAAAATGAATCTTCAATACGAAATGCTACATGAAAAAATTGCCTTTACTTTTAAAATTAATTAAGATTTAAAATATTAAAAATCTTTCACTGACTTTTAAAGAACCATGTCCCAAATTATTAATATTGTTGTGTATTAATATTGTTACATGTCTCCAATTATTATTATTATTATTATACTGCAAAATCAATTTTTAAATTAATTAATATTTTATTCATAATTAAATAATACAATGAATCATTTAATCATTTTCAAAGATTTAATAAAACGTTCTTTTTGAATACAGTACATAAATGAATTAATAGCCTCAGAATGAAATTTTGCAGGGAGGTTTTGTTAAAATGACTTTTTTAACAAAAACCCCTGATATAGATTGAATATAAATTAAATATAAATTAATACTTTTGCTACGTCAAACCATTAGAAGATTCTTTAATAACCTATTTTTAAAATTATGCTGCTTCGCAAAACCTTTAAAGTTCATTTAACATTTGACATTTATTTTTATTTGCACATGAAATAATTCAATCTATTTTGAAAGGAAATTGCTGTAGTCGATTGGTTTATGCAAAGTGAAATGAAATACAACTTTTCATTTGAAATTACTGACAAATTAATGTTGAATTGCGTAAATTATTACTTGTTAATTGGCGAAATCTTGCACCTATTAAATGTTACCTGGTCTAGTACTTTGTTTTAAATCATTACTTCGAATTAAACTGAACGATTAATTATTATTTAAATGTGAAACCTAAGATTAATGGTACGAAAATTTCGAATTTAAATATGCATTTTATGTGATTCAGAAAGACTGTAAATGAAGCCTTATAGCACATTTTCCACGAAGCCATTAATGCATTTTATTTTGAAATTTTTTAATCTAAATTTTTAACATTTCTAACTGCATTCATTCCATATATTCTTTCAGTTTGAAACGTACTGCATAGTATTTTCATGCCAACAACGAAGTTTCATTTACTTAGTCCCAAATGAAAAGAAAAATATGTAGACTTACACTACACTGAAAGCAATACCTTTGACTCTAGATCTTGAACCTTCATATATCTTATCAATAATAGCCTATCTAATAAAAAAAAGGGATAATTTCTTTTACAGAGTTTTTTTTTTTTTTTTTGTGGGAAGATTTCGTGATGAAAAATTGGTTTTCAAACAGATTCACACTTTACACTTAGGTTATTAAGCACAAGTTTCCCTTATACGTATAAAACTCATAAATAACAATAATAACAACACCTATAATTGTTTTAATCCCAAACTATGATGTCATGAGATCATTGTTATTCATTTAACTTTTGTTATTCATTTAATCATTCATTGTTATTCATTTCATCTAGCTAAAATGTCTATTCTGAGCAAACTTCCTTTTGTAAAGATTTTAAAAAGCATATACATAATACGCAAAAGCGAAATACTAGGGGGAAGAATGGGTCGTTAGGAACGTTATATGTAAAAAGGAATTCTGTAAGTTGTAGTCAAAAAATGTTGAAAATTTTTGTTTTCACTAATCAAGTTTCAGGACAGTTTCTTACATGCAGGTTTAATTTTAAAAATGAAACTAAATACAAATTTAAAAAATGACTATTAATATTTATATATCCGAGGAAAAATATCGTATTATTTTACCTTAAATATTTTAGATAGCTAAATGACCAGCTGTTAGGAGATAGCTTATATTGCGAAATATTGTGATATATTGCGAAATGCCCAGCTGTAGTAAGATAGCTTCCCTTCAAAGCCGGGTTAGGGTTGCCAGAAAGAGGCAGAAAAAACAGGGTTGCCACATTTGTTCCGAAATAGCCTATTTGGGGATATTTAGTGACAAAATTGGTGATATGTCATAGACGGAGCGAGAGCATTCTAGAACGCATTCATAGCGGTTTCTCGGGAATATTCTCGAAGGTAGGTTAAAGCTATACAGACCCTGCCTGTACGGGGAGAAATTATTATCTTGAGTTCAGAGATTAGCTTCAGAGCGATCGACCGAGTCGGGAGCTCTCTTCACCGTTACAGATTGTATAAGGTATATCTCCCACATTCTTAGCGTGCCTTCGTGGTGTAATGGTCAGCACACTGAGCCGGAATTTCAGAGGTCCGCGGTTCGATTCCCGGCGAAGGCGTTGCATATTTTTCATCTCTCTTGTTCCAAAAAAAGTACCTAATGTCTCTACAGTGGCGCCCGAACTAAAAGGGTTGTGGCTGATGATTCTCCACACCCATTATCGACTGTAAACGTGTCTTCGGAACTGAGCTGTGTAATACTAGCGAATAAATTGCGTTTTGATTTTTCATAGAGCGATCGACCGAGTCGGGAGCTCTCTTCACCGTTACAGAGTATATAAGGTATATCTCCCACATTCTTAGCGTGCCTTCGTGGTGTAATGGTCAGCACACTGAGCCGGAATTTCAGAGGTCCGCGGTTCGATTCCCGGCGAAGGCGTTGCATATTTTTCATCTCTCTTGTTCCAAAAAAAGTACCTAATGTCTCTACAATTGAAGGCTGCGTCGCTGAACGTTTCAGCGTGTTTATCGTAGTTTTTTGACGACTGTAAACGTGTCTTCGGAACTGAGCTGTGTAATACTAGCGAATAAATTGCGTTTTGATTTTTCAGTGTTATCATCAATTACTCCAAATCCACGAACCCATAGAACGCAGCAATACAATATAAATATTGTTAACTTACTAGTTGAAATGAATCTGAGTTCAAACGAATATCTTACCATTTACCTTCCTGAACTGCAAATTCAAGAACACTTTACAGAAAGTACTTCAAATGAATCTGTTTTCTCAAATATTAAAAATGAGTGCTCTAACAACAACTAATAAAACAAACGTTTGTAAATCCAAATATTTTGCATGAAATATAAGTCTTTTGAAACTTAATGTAATATCTTATGGGTGTCTCACTTGCATAAAAGACAGACCAAAAACACATTTTTCAAAATTTAAGATATATTTTATTAATGTAAATTATCACATTTTTAATGAATGCAAGATATTTCATTTTTAAACATGTAAAAAATAACACTAAGAACTCTTGAAAGTTACAACAAATCTTTGCCATCGCCTTGCATAGCACCAGAAGGAAAAAAATCGTAATTATTATATGTGAATGCAGTTCGTAATTAAACAATCAGAAATAAAGTACATGAAACTGAATATCAGGAGAAGGTAACATAAGCACTTTTAACGTTTGTTCGCTATAATCAGGTTAGAGATAATTTAGTTAATTTCTTATAGTAAAGTCTGCAGTGGCTAGCTTGGCTTAGAGGGAACTTTTTTTTTAAGAGAAACTGGCTTACTTTCACAACACACTTCGGAACACTTAGGATTATCGTGTAACTATAAATGGCCTTAAATGAAATATGACGAAAGAAAGAAATTTGATATTAATTTTTCATATTTCAGTTCTGAACTGAAAAATTGATATAAGCTTGCATTTTTGTAGCGTGAAACGTAGAAAAAAAATGAAATTGAATTTTTTAAGCAATATGATATATCTGGTTTTACATGTAATCGGAATCATAAACTCTAAAAAAAAAATCTGATAAGGACACCAAATGTCTTCCTTATTGTCTATTAAATTACACACATTATTTGCTACACTTTATTTAAAAGTTATTTCCTCGAATTTTTCTAATTTTTTTAACCGATTCTTCAAGGAAAGTTGAAAATGACATCAAAAACTGCAACTTTTGAAATTAGTAAATATCCCTGTCTGTTTTTATTGCACAGAAGTCAAACTTCTTCTAAGATTATTTTTTCATAATGCGTATAAAACTATTAAGTATGTACCAAAAATATAAGTAATGGAACTGGAAAAATGCATTAAAAAGTTAGATTTCTTTATTTGTCCAAAATTAATTTTTTTAAATTTTAATATTGCCAAAATATGAATATTTTTGTCATTTAAAATACCTCTAAAACTGGAAGTGTATGACTACAACAATGATGGCAAAAATAAAGGCCCTTGAAAGGAATTTTAAGTCGGATAAGAATATGGGTGCTTATACATATATTTGAAACTACCGAATTGCAGTAATAAAGAAAGGTACACAACCAGATGAAATAGCAATCCCATACACAAAATTTCAGCGTTCTACAACTAATGTGTTTTAAATTATACGAGATGCACACATACATACGTACGCACGTACAGACGTCGCAAAAAAAATCCCTTTTGAATCCGTTTTAACTACATTTTACAATCCGTTTTGAAACAAACAGTCCTTTATTCCGCCCGTACGCACAGTCGTCACCCAAAAAATCGTCCAAAAGGATTCGGGAACGATCGAAATGGATATTTCCGTCGAAATATGGCACTTGAAATTTTCCACGATTACAATATTTCTATTACTTTGTTTGATGTATTTACTTTTATAAAATTGTATTACAATAACTGTGACTGTGAAGGTTTATAAAAAAATCCATCCATAAAAATCAATTATTTTAATGATATATTTTTGTTATTAAATTTTTGCATTTCTGTATTGCACCACTAATGTTCTGAACTTAAAACGTATCCATGACACTCGTAAGAATCACACAATAGACACATTTACCTATCTCTGAATGGTTTTATTAACAACGCTTCTCGGATTACTGTGGACGCTTACATTCTTACTAGCGGTAACAATTCTCCGTTCTGCGAAATCCTCATTTCTGGAGCGGGAAGACAAATCGCGGAAGATTACGGAGAAAAACTTTTCAGATTTGAGATGCCAAACCTTTCATTTCGTTTATTTACTTTTTTAAAAGTGCATTTATATTTCTTCCCGTTTGCTTAAAACCTCTTAATATGCATTGTCGTCTGAAGGATGTGGAATAAAAATCATGTATATCATTATCTTCTTTGCCTAAGAATGCGAGAGATTTTCTTTTTTTATTTCGCTTTGTTTTATTTTATCTAAGCGTTTGGGGGAAAGATTTATTTTATTTAAATCTTTCGCTTTTAAGTAAAACGCGGATCGGTTTCAGGAGTGAATGTGTATGTGTGTATGGAATATTAAACGTCAAAAAAAAGGCCATGTATTTTTCGTATCTTTTAATTTATTTATTGCGTGAGAAATTTTTTTTTTTGCCATTTCTTTGCCGGTATCTTGATCAGAACGAAAAAAAAAGTGGGTTGAAAAAAAGTATGTGTAAGGATGAGATGTTAATAATTTTTTTAATCTCATTCGGGAGATATTCAATTAAAAAAAATCTTTTATAATAAATAATAACTTTTTTTCTCACCCAAAAGTTTTATTAATTGCCCCCAAAATTAATTTTCTCATTTGAATTGAAGGATTATGTCTTTGGTCATTGCTCACCGCTAGTTTTTGTTCAATTATGATTCACTACGATGTTTAATTTTAAGCAATTCTGTTTTTTTTTCTCTTCCGTTTCATGTAAGAAATTTCATTGGAAGAAAAAAATATATTTTTGAGAATGCTAAAGCGATTAAACAGACATTTAAAGAAATCTCTGACCTTTCTTTTTGTACGCTTTTAGTACAAAAAGAGGATTTCTTTTTCTTTTTGTACGCTTCAGTTTAACATGAAATGTAATTATTTACTCACAATAACTTTTCTTTTAAATGCATTTTTAATCGAATAATAAAATATTAGCTTTTCGTACATTATAATAAATAATCACTAAAAAATAAAATGTGTATATAATTTCAACTGAAGCAAAACATACAGTAATTATCTTAAATGCAGTAGATTCCTTTTTTTAACAGGCCTCTAAGAGACCAGATCTAAGAGGCCGAATAAACCAATATCTGATTAATCAAAAAGGAGCGTTGTATAGTACTGATATGTTGTAAATCAGATTAAAAAGATATATGTATCTGACCGCTCAAAAAGAAATCAGATAAGCTGAATTAAAAATGACAGCTACTGTCGTAAAGGGTCAGTTAGTGACCTTCAGCTACAATGATTACAGCAGTAAAAGATTGCTGGCTTCCGTATCGTTGAGCACAGACAGAAATTCCGGATGTTTGTTCGTGTACAGTATCTTTGCGACGAGGGGGCGGCACTTAAAATAGACGTTGAGTTAAAAGTTCTGTTCAGAGGTAAGGGAAGAAAGCCAGGACACCTTTGGATTCGTGCAATCATCTCCAAAGTATTGTCAATTATAAGGTTACCCTAGGACCATGCCAATGATACATGTTATTCTGCGATTTTTGTTAAGCCAAAGACAGGAATAGATTATTTAAGATTAGTAGAGTGGTTAGCGATGCTGGTTCTCATATTGTCGGACGTGGGTTCGATTCTCAGAGAAGGCTTAGATATTTGTAAATGAATAGTGTCTCTGCTGCATGGACGTTCTTAGAATAGACGGAGAGCTGAACGTTCTCTCGAGTGGTTAGTGGTACAGAAAAAAAGTGGGAGATCTTCAGAACCTCCTGCCGAAAGAACTTCTTTCGAAATTGGAACGGAACTGTTACTGGCACCTATATGGTTCTGTTGGTATGGGCCAAAGACCCATGCCCAGATGCAAATTCGCGCTACTCGCCAGATAATATTCGTTCTGTTGTTATTGCCTGACAAGTGAAAAAAATCACAACAGTTATGTCAAAGCAATCTAGAGCCAATGGAAAAAATGCCTTCGTTGAACACTTTCTAAAGAAAACTGGTTTGTATTAACGTTACGCACGGAGAAAACGGGTGATAAGTGAAAGTAGATCAGGACACCTGGCCGGCTTGCATAAACTAATAGGATATCTTCCAGATCCCGCAAATGTCAAAAGCAAGACTCCGAAATCAAGACATTATAGAGCCATACAAAAGCAAAATATTAGATGTTAAGCTGAATGCGTTGCCTAAAGTACATAAAATTCTCTACGCACTAAAACTTCATATGCTAAAAAAACATAAGACACTGCTTGCCGCTGCATAGTATTATGCCCAAAACTACTTAATGCATACATTATGCTAAATGCTAAAAACGTATCCGGAAATAACTATAAAACTAAACATTCATTCATTTACATTGCGCATTGGCACGTTACTACACGTTGATATGTGGCAGTATGCAACGTGTCAATGTGCAATGCAATCTGAAGATATATCTCCACGACGAAAACTTAAAAGTCGCCCATACAATCAGCCTGTTATCTGAATCTGAATCTGGATCGAACTGCCAGTGTTCAGAGCTCTTAGGTCCTGAGAATGGAGATAATTTACGTGTATTAGGATATTGAAATTCTTCATACATTACTAAATCACCAATTTTAAAATTACTAGGTTTAAAATGAATATCATATCTTTCTTTATTTACATTATGATAATCATCAGATCTCTTTTGGGCTATTTTCCTGGCTTCTTTTATTGACGGATACAATTCTTGATTTTGAATTAAGGAATCATAAGGTAATTTTCCATACTTTAAATATGATGGAGGGAATTTTGTTACAGAATGAGGGGTATTATCATACTCTTCAGTTACTTGAGGTAATAACTGTTTAAAATGAATATCATATCTTTCTTTATTTACATTATGATAATCATCAGATCTCTTTTGAGCTTTTTTTCTGGCTTCTTTTATTGACGGATACAATTCTTGATTTTGAATTAAGCTTTCTGAAATCAATACACCATCTGCTTCTGGACTGCTCATCTCGCTTATAGGTTAAAGTTACAGGAGCAGCATAAGGACTATAAGAAGGTTTAATAATTCCAGCTTTTAATAATTCATCTATTTGTTTTTTAATTTCACTATTATCTTTAGGAGATGCTCTATATGGTCTATAGGCTATTGGTAATTCAGAAGTTAATATAACTCTGGGAGGTTCAACTCTTATACAACCACCATCATATTTACTTTTTGCAAATATTTGATTATAATCATTCAACAATTTCTGTAATTTACTATCAGAGTTTTTACTATTTTCAAAATAATTACCACAATTTTTAGTACTAACATCATTTTTACATACAAAATTTCCACTATTATCAAAATATTTACTAAATTGTTTAGCACTCATATCATTTTTACTTACATAATTATTTTGGAAAAACTTTAATAATTATGTGAATATACTTTTTAGAATTATAATAATTTAAACCACCTACAGTATCAATAGATAATATTTCAAAAGGTTCACTAACTGATGGTTTTGCATTAAACCAAATTTCTTTTGTTTACTTTTCTTATTAAACTGACATACTTCACAATGTTTACAATAATTTCTAACATCTTGAACAATTCCTGGCCAATAATATTGTGGAGATAACAAATTTATCATATATGATACACCAATATGACACAATATGACCAATATGGCCTTTACAAGTAATTTCGTACGTAGAGACATGGGTATCACAATTTTGCACAATCCCTGTTTTTTGATAGTTAATACATCATTCATTTTCTTATACTTAGTATTACAAACATTATCTAAATTTTGATACTTTTATTTCTTCTAATGATAATAAATTAACTTGTACTCTTAAATGTTGACACATAGGATTTCTAGAGAGCATGTCAGCTTCAACATTAGTAGATCCTTTTTTATATTTTATATCAAAATCATACATATATAATTTTAAAGACCACCCAAATAGACGACCTGTAGGGTGTTTTCTATTTTTAAGCCAAACTAAAGCAGCATGATCAGTATTCCATATTTATTATGTTATAGTTTTAAAATTTGTCATATATTGTATATTTATTTATAACTCATAGTTTTAATGTTCAAAATTTCATATATTATACAGTAAAAAATTTTATATGAGAAAGTCATGAACTATGATAGGCCATAGTTAAAGCTTGTACGCTATGTCCTGGATGTTTTCATGTCTTTTCTCATACTTTTGCTTTACTACTGTCCTAATGCTTTTCTCACCCCGGTCCTCTCCTTTTTGACGGGGGGGAGATGTAAAAATACGATGGTTTTGCTCTTTGCGAACTAGCAACCTTTAATTAATTTTCTGCAATTCAGGATCTTCCCCTAGACCAGTACCTTCTGGAACATTCGCGCCTATTACATAACCTCCTCATATAAATGCTGCGTCATAAGTTTTCATACACAGATGCCTTCTCGCCTTCATCCTGTTAACACTTTCGCAATAGAACGTTATAACGTATTAAAGTATTAAAGGCAGTCGTATCTAGTAGTTCAATTACTGAATAATCTGCTCTAAATTAAATCATCTGCTCTAAATTAAAATAAAGATATGCTGTTAAAAGTGAAAGTCCTGAGTTGTATTTTTCTCCATGGTTCAATCATCCCAGCTTCGTCAAACTTAGTACTAACATCATTTTTACATACAAAATTTCCACTATTATCAAAATATGTACTAGATTGTTTAGCACTGATATCATTTTTACTTACATAATTATTTTGGAAAAACTTGTCCACTTTAACATTTTTACTTACCTGTTCTCCAAGTTGATACACTTCATAATTATGAAAATTCATTTGTAATTTAAATAATGAAACACATGGTGATGAAAGAAAGAAATAATTCAAATTTGAATCTACTACATAAAATATCACATTATTTTCTATTTTACCTACTCACTTTACTTTGACTATTTTTTCTATATGAACTTGGCTAGATATTGAAAATATTTTATCATGGGATTTCACTGAAATTTCTTTAAATTTATCATCCAATTTTGTTAAAAATTTTTAACGATAAAACGTTAATTTGCGATCCCGTATCAATAATACTGGGAATTTTTTCCTGTGCAATTTGGACATTCACTTTAAAGTAATATCATATTTTAACTTCTCTTTTAGGAACCGTCTTATAATTAATAGCAGGTACTTGTGGATATCGATTTGGCTTATACGCATACTGAAGAGGTCGGTATGGCACTTGTTGATAATTAAAAGGTCTCACACTACTAAAACTTTGATAAGGAGTGGATTGCGCTGTCCTGGGATAATAGCACCTCGGAACAGTTTACCTTGGAGAAACAAATTGGTAATTACTAGTTCCTAAACCCTCCAATGGCATCTGAACTGGAAACAGTTTCCTAGCAAGAATAATCCAGTCTTTCGGTTATCTATTTTTTGCACTGTTAGCAGCATTCTTTGAGAATGAGGAAGTTCTTCCGTAAGTGTTTCCACCATTGTGGATTCTGTTAGTTTCAAGCTGGCTCCTAATTTCAACTTATTACGAAAATAAGAATCAATATTATTAAATTTCTCGTATTTTAAAGACACAATATCACTAAAAGTAACAGATTCCGATGTTGTGAAGTATGTCTCAAAAATATCCTTTATGTTGTTCCAGTCTTTATCTAAACAATCACGTAAATAGAGGGCTAAAGCCTCTCCTCTGATTCACTCCGAGAAAACAAATTTCTTGTGCCGTCAAAAATAGGGAATTGAAATTTTGCTGTATCCACAATAGCTACGGATTCTTGCTTATCATTTGCCATTTTTGCCGTTTTTGAGCGTGTTAGCATTCCAATCAAAACATTTTGAATTTAAGAGTTCGCATACACATCAATTTGAACACTAAAATCAATCACTTTAGAAGCACTTGATAAAACGCATGACTTTGGAGGCGAGGTAAAACACTTCAGCATCGACGGAAAAGTAGCAAAAGCATATGACGATCACACACTGCCCTTGACCCACTGTTGAATTTAGAAGCGCGTTAGAAATAAATCCAGGAGCTTTTTTCTCACATAGAGGATATATCCTACCGGCTAATTAATAACTGTAATATTTCAGTTATTATAACACATCGTGGGTGAGTGGTGAGGCTATTCCATTACACGTTTTGGCAGATGTTTGACGAAGCTGGGATGATTGAACCATGGAGAAAAATACAACTCAGGACTTTCACTTTTAGCAGCATATATTTATTTTAATTTAGAGCAAATGATTCAGTAATTGAACTACTAGATACGACTGCCTTTAATACTTTAATACGTTATAACGTTCTAGCAAAGAAAGATTAGCATTTCGAAAGTGTTAACAGGATGAAGGAGAGAAGGCATCTATGTATGAAAACTTATGACGCAGCATTTATATGAGGAGGTTATGTAATAGGCGCGAATGTTCCAGAAGGTACTGGTCTAGGGGAAGATCCTGAATTGCAGAAAATTAATTAAAGGTTGCTAGTTCGCAAAGAGCAAAGCCATCGTATTTTTACACACACACACATATATATATATAAGATAAAAATATTTAAATCAAAATTGTAACTTAACATAGCAGTGGCCCTTAATTTTTCTTTTAACTTGGATGAATCTTTTCTCCATACTAAAAAAAGTAATTGCTTATAATAACTTACGTTGTGTTTAATAAATAAAGTTAAAAGAAACAAAATTTTATAAAGTTGTGTAAATCATCTTACTAAGAAAACTTAATATTGATATGATGAACTGAGAAATGACTGAAGAGGAATTAATGGCAATACGTAACACTGGATCATCTCTAAATATATACTGTTTTAAAATTTTGGGATTTAGATATTGAATTTATGTGGCTAACTGTGGAAAAGTGATGTTTAATAATAAAAAGGACAAAAAGTTGTACAGGTCATTTTGTTAAAAAAACTGAACATTGATAAGATGACTGAGAAAAAACTGAAAAATAGAAACATGTATGGCAACTTAAAATTTTGTGCTCATGTAGTTGAATTTTATATGGCGTACATGCTAAGAAAACAATATTTATTTTAATATTAATATTTTAATAACAGAAATAAACGTTTTGTTAGCAGGAGTGGGTCCAGTAACATATCAGTAAACTGCCAACTAATTGATGCGACGTTAAAATTTGAAGCCCTTCAAATTTCCTTTTCTTTCCTTTTTTTTAAATTTATTTTATTCTATTTTATTTATTTGTTAGTCCAAAGCGGTTTTAGTCCCCGAAGGACTATTGTTTTCGTTTTGCGATTTTGCGTCGGAAACATTAAAAGTCTAAATCACTATAAGCGTTATTTCACTTTTCAAACTGTTCCCACCACTTGTGTTTAAAGAAATTAAATAATGAAGAGTTTGCATAAATGTATATATGTTACTCGGAAAGACCGAAATTGGAGAATGTCGACTTTCACCGGAGAATGTCAACATTCACCAAATACGTCGGTGAAAAATCGAATATAACATTGCATTCTTGTACATTCGGACCTTCACCGGTGAATGTCGACAATCACAGATATGCTTTGGTGTAGGTCGAAAAGAGAGGCGACTGGCTGTTTCCCATAAATGCCTTTGTAAAAGCAAGGGCCTCTTGGGCAATTCGGCTCAGTTCCACCCCCAATTTTGATGAGAGCACTCCAGGGACGCGGATCCGAGGGTCTTCCAACCTACAACCAACCTCTCGAGAGGACTTTCGGCTCACCGCGTACTTAGAGTGCCCAAATGCCGCACACGGACACTGTACATTTATAAACATCCATGCCGTCTCCAGGACTTGAACCCGGGCCCTTAGGCACGGCAGTCCGCCACGCTAACCACTATACCGTTTGGGCGGCTAACTTAGCAGTACCCCTTCGTATTTATATACAGCCTAGTAATTTAGCCAAGCAGTTGAGTAGTTCCCATTTCCAAAATTTAAGGAAAGAAAATTTCCCAGATTTCAAATTATGATTGTTTAAAAAAAATCATTATACGAAGTATCACATAATGCATTTCTTAAATTTTGACACATTAAACTGAATACGGGTATTCAAAATCTACATGCTTCGTTAAAAACAAAAGAGATTATGATTTAGTTTATTTCAATTCGGCAAAGCTAACAAGAAATATCCTCCTAAGGGAAGAGATCCTTTCTAATTAAAACTGATTCGCATTCATATTATACAGGGAGAAAACTGCGGAACTTAATTAACGCAGTCAGCCCGTTCGCCTGAATTCGAATCTGTCTCGAACTTCCAGGATTCTGTGGACTTGAAGCCATTTGACCCCAGAAGGGGCTGAAGCATGGCTATGAATCGTAAACTGAAATGTGAGCTATAGAAAAGGAACTGTAAATTGTTTTGCTCATTTTAATAGCATAAATATTTCCTTTTCAACTTACTTTAAAAATGTAACAAAAATTTTAGAATACCAGTGCATTTAAAGGTTATACCATTAATTTATTTTAAATTTAGACAACACCACTTTTTATTTTTTAAAACCTTTTCGTTTGGATACAGTGTTATATTATAAATGACATTCTTTAAATTATAGCAGAAAGTTTATATAACTATCCTACTAAAATCTCCGACATAATTTTGCTTTCAATTACAATTCTCTTCAAGAACTTTATACATTTTAAAACATGTTTATATATCTGCACTAATTTATAGCTAATTAATTTTAGATAATCGCAAAGATTTAAAACTGTAACGTCGTAAATAAGAAGTTAATAAAACAATTACACAATAAAACATAAAACTGCTGACGACAGCATAAAAAAGAGTAAAATAACTCAAAATAAACTGGAAATAAAACTACTTTATAACAGATAAAACTTAAATTTCGGCGCTAAAACTCAGAAATATATTAAGCTTGCGGAAGTACCCGATGCCAGTTAATATAGATTGAAAGTAATACATCTAACAACAGAGAGAACGATACCGCTATAATCCTTCTCTAAGAAAATACGATTCATAGTCACACATTTTTCAGTCTGATGCGATGTGCAATCCATATAAAAAATTTCGATAGAAAAATAAGCTAATTCTCTCTCATTATATCAGCAACAACGGCACGCAGTTTCTAATAATCTTCGTTTTTCTACTAATCAAATGGTCACAAAAGCTCAAGTACCATACAATATTTCACCTATATTTAATTTTCGTCGATTAAAATATTTATCATAACTGATCAGAAATCAATAATGCGAACAAACAAGCAAACACACAAACAGACATTTTTCTTTATATTGTTACGGATTTCACATTTATTTGGCTATTTATTTAGAATTGTAATTAAAATTGCTTTATATTTCCCGTGCAACGCAGACGATTTTTGAAGAGAAAGCTACGTCGAAAAAAAAGAGAAGAAAAGAAAATAAAAGAGCGCGTGCATTTAATGTTTAATAAATAAATATCTCGTAATTACTGTTGCCATCCAGAAAAATCTAGGAAAATCGAGATTGCTCTACTCACAATTAAAAAGCTTATAAAAGCCGAATTGAAACACCTCAGTTATTGTTGTTGCTGTTGTAGTTGTAGCTGTAAAAAGCGAACTGCTGTTTGTTTACTTAATGCTGTTATTGATTGTAGCGATTTCGCTGTGAGATAGAATTATTTTATCTGTTTTGAACTGATTTTTTGCTAAACGTTTGAGATATTGTGATACTGTGCGAATATCTGTGAAGAAATATTTCAGCATTTTAATTTATTTCTTGTGGGAAGAATAAATTTTAGTTAACTTTTTACGACTTGTGCATTCAATAGATAACGAACCCGTACGCACGTAACAATATGTATAGATTTTGTAAAACTTACAAATTTTTTATTAACAAACTCTACGGTTTGAAAGCGAGCAGTAGCAACACTTTTCGAAATAAAGCATTTTTATCTCCAACGCGCGAGACTGTTGCCACTCCGGAAAATGAGTCCGAAAATCAGCGCTTTCAGTGTTTTTAATTAATATTTCGGCTGATTAAAATCATACGAAGATGGAAATAGTCGAAATGGCCTCCATCAAATTTTTGGAATCGGGAATAATGTATTTAATGTTTTGCTATTTTTATTTCATCGTAAAATTTCGGAATTTTTTACTAACGAACTCTAGGATCTGAAAGCTAGCAGTGGCAACAACTTTCGCACATTAAATAAATAAATAATAAAATTTAAAAATAGCGAAATAAAGCACATTTTCATCTTGCGAGACTATTGCCACTAGGAAAAATTAGGGCGAAAATGATCGTTTTTCAGAGTTTTAATAAATATCTCTGATTTTAGCTACTTTTTTTTTTTTTTTTTTTTTTCGGAAAAAAGTGGACGGCGACCTTTTCCAGGACCCAGAAAAGAATTGTGGAAAGTTTTTGGTGACGATAGCTATAGTAATGATTGAGTTATCGGCCAACAAACACAGCACAGACTTTCTTTATATATATAGATAACAAATAAATTGAAATTAGCTGAAATACTCTAATCTCATTAATTTAAACCAAATATGTTAATCGAAATTTGGATACTTTGTGTACTGGAATCAGTAGAAAAACAAATGCAACCATTGAATCTGGTGAAACTCAAATAGATGAAATGAAATATGGAATTGTTAAGATAATTGTTAAAAAATCTTTTAAAACCATTCTTATACTGATTTTATATTTCTGTAAAAATATCATTTCTCGTCTTTCTTGTATTTTTACTTTATTCTTACCATAGGTAATATTTAGGTTAAAATAAAATTCAATAACTCTTTTTTTCTCTTAAGATTGTTTGGAAAACTTTCAAAATCCTAACACATATTTTTCCTTTTCTCTTTCTAATCAAGCATTATTAGCGTTACTTCCGTGTTTACTATCATTATTGTCGATAAATCTGCTCATATTTATTTCTGACGTTTTAAAATCCAGTTTTTTGATTTAAAAGACTTGATCAAAAGTTCAACTTTATTTTAATAAATAAATATATAGATTTGAAAGAATCTTGATATGTTACTATCGAAATGTTTCCTTGGTGTTGTTCAATGGCAGCAGATGTACATATTTATAATATTTAAACATCACAACATTAAACTGCAACTAATATTCATTAGAAGTTTGAAAGGTTCGTTACAAAGATTTTTAGGAATTCACTCTAATATTTATTATTTCGATAATTTAATATACTCTAATTATATTTTCCATTTGTGTATTGCTGTTATATAAACTTCTATTTTCGAAGCCACTAGAAGAAATGACTGCAAGATTCCTGACATTCTATCCATGTGAGAACTCTCTGTAATTGAGAGTTTAGCATAAAAGCCAACCGAAAGCTCTCTACTTTAAGTACTAAAGCTCTTTCTCTAGGAAGATAGCAAATAATAAAATAAAAAAAAAGTGGCAGAAGCCATCGCCGAAGAAGATACATCACCAATAAGTGGCCACAATACTAGAAACACGAAACTGCCGTTCTACACTATGAACAAACGGCACGTGTTGAAACAGGTGACGTAGAAGACCCATGTCTTTGTTTGTCTTCACACATCGGTTGTGCCATCTGTTTGGGTAAAAGTGCCATGAGGGGGAGCTGCTGTCTCCCATGCTTGTTGGTATTGCCAGAACAAACGCCAGAAATCCTGACTATTAGAGGAGAACCAATACGAATTTTGGATTATGCTGAGAGGATTCTACTGTATTCTGAGTGGCAGTTTTAGATGGAGTGGAGAAGCTAAATATCATAGTTCTTTCTGGAGTTGAGTATCTCCTAGGGGGAAAGGAAATGAGTTGAACTTCGTTGCCAGATGGGAATTTTTATATTTCTTGTAGAAGTCATACTATTTTTATTTATTTATTGTTACTCTACCTTTAAGTGCAACTTAGTAGTTCCCATTTCCAAAATTTAAAAAAAAAACTTCCAAATTTCAAATATATGTTTATTTTAAAAAAAAAAATGTTATATTTTTTATGCATTCATTAGCATAAATGCAGAGTATTACATAATGCATTTCATTGAATTTTTACATATTAAAAGGAATATTAACAGTCTCTCAAATGCAAAATATTTTTTAGTTTAACTGATTTGCAAGTAAGTTTTGTTTATATTAATTTGGGTCTCTAAATTTACAATTTTCTACTTTGTACAAATCACATTTCCTCACAATAAAGATGGAGCAATGTAGAGAATAATATTTAAAATTTTTTAGCTCGCTCTATTTCATACATTTTTTGTTTTTTATTGATGAGCTTCTTCAGATACATTTCTTATAATGACTGCTACTAGGCGTCTAATTCCCGACAAAAACAGAATTCTGACATTCATTGTTGATTTCAATATCTTACTTCATTAATGGCTTCTAATCGCGAATCTGTCTTCTAACCCATTAATTACTTCTAATCGCGAAAAATATTTCTTGCTTTATACTGAAAAGATTTAAACCTAAATCAAAGTTATAAAATCATAGATATGCATTTTTGATATGAATGAGCCATCATTTCGTCAAAGATACACAATTTATAGGAGACCTTGTGTAAAATATATATACAAATATGGCCATCTTTCCGTAATTTACTGCTACAATTCAGAATCGATTTATGAGCTGGTTTATACAGGTGTCAGTCTTTAAGAAATAGACTTAATGTGACGCAAAATTCGATATGCATCAAAAATTAATTTATTTAAAATGTTATAATTTAGTGTATATTTTTATAACATTATTTTCTTCAACTTTTTAATTATTATTTGCAATGAAATAAATCAACAGCCATGTATTTTTCTATGTGGGTTTATTGTTAGAAGTGTTGCTCTGCCTTATACACGTAGCGGGAAATTAATTCCGAATTAAACTAATCTATTATAATAATTTAGTTTGAAATTCTCTTATGTAAAGATGAACGACGCTAAAGTTTGAATGCATGTTCTAAATAACTTCCTCTCTTCTCCGATTAATACTGGAATATTAAAATCAGAAAAAGTAAAACAAATTTTAAATCATTACTAGCGGGCAAGCGCGCCAGATGGGTGGCCTGCAGCCAAAGTAAAATTTGTAAGTTCTATGTTCCCCTGAAAAGCAAATGTATGAAAATATTTCAGTAGTAAAGAAATTAGTTCTTTCTTTTTAAACAACAACCAATTCGTAAATAATTTTTCTATTGCCGAACCAGGAAACAAAAACTTTTGACATTTCAGATTAATGCGTATGAATGACGTCGTGATTTGAATTTAATGTAATATAACACATTTTCTCAATGTCAGTAAATGAATTAACGTGGCAATAATATATCGTGTGCATTATACTAACCTGAAACAAAAAAGCTGCTAACAGCAACTATTTATTTAATACGCTGACGTCACAGTGACGTCACATGCAATCGCATGCTTTCTTCAACATTAGAATATGACTTAAATAGTAATAATATGTTTAATATTTGATAATGTTATTTTTATTTCCGATTTTGTAAAACTTTCAAATTTTTCATTAACAGACTCTAGGATTTAAAAACGAGCAGGAGCTATAAATGCACTTTTATCTCCAACGGCGAGACTATTGTAACTCGGAAAAATGAGTGCGAAAATTAGTGTTTTCAGAGTTTTGAATCAACATCTCGGCTGATTAAAGTCGTACGAAGATGGGAACAGTCAAAATGGCTTCCCAAGAATTTTTGGAATCGGGAATAATGTACTTAAAGTTTGCAATGCTATTTTTATTTCACTGTAAAACTTCGCAATTTTTTATTAACGAACTCTACGATTTGAAAGCGAGCAGTGGCAGCACTTCTGGAAATAAACCAGATTTTTCTCTCCAGCGTGCGAGACTGTTGCCACTCAGAAAAATACAGGAGAAAAAAAGAGTTTTTTAGTATTATCTCTGATTTAATAGTTAATGATTTGTATTTAATATTTGGCAAAGCTATTCTTAGCCTAGAAGGGCTATTAATTTCGTTTTCGAATTTTGCGTTGAAAATTTTAAAAGGTTGTATCACTTTTCAAATTGATGCCCCTAAATATTATAGCCCTTTATTACATTTAAAGAAATTAAATAATGAAGAATTTGCCTAAATGTATGTACGTTTCTTGCATTGTGATAAAGCAACGGTACCTAGAGCTGTCAAATTTTGAATAACTTAATCCTCCACCGAATATGGGCATCTGGAAGCTCTAATTTGGAATTTGGAATTTGTTTTATTATCGATTTCATATTTTGTAACACTTAAACGAATTTTTGATTAACAAACTCAACAGTTTCAAAGCGAGCAAAGGCAACACCGTACGAAAATAAATTATCTTCAGCGCGCGAGACTGTGTATCGGAAATTCTAAAGATGTGCTCTTTTAAAAATTATTTTGTGATATTGTTGTTTAATTGAATTTTATGGTTTAAATGCGAAAACTATGATATTTAATAAATAAAGGTAACGCACAAAGTGTTATAAAAGAGCCCTTTTGGGCGTAATGTAAAATATGAAAGCTTTCAGACTTTTTTTCGCTTTGTTTTTTATTTCATGTTTTATAAAACTTACAACTTTTTTATTAACAAACTCTACGATTTGAAAGCGGACAGTGTTAACTCTTCTCGAAATAAAACAGATCTCCAGCGTACTAGACAGTTGCTACTCGGAAATAGTGTCTTAAAATATGCAGTAATATAATATTTTAAATTTATATTCAGTTCCTACAGGAGTAATAAGTATAAATTGAAAATTTGAAAAATCAA
Organism: Stegodyphus mimosarum; assembly: GCA_000611955.2. Classification (NCBI taxonomy): domain Eukaryota; kingdom Metazoa; phylum Arthropoda; class Arachnida; order Araneae; family Eresidae; genus Stegodyphus; species Stegodyphus mimosarum. Next base: position 142,529 of record KK113043.1, on the reverse strand, counting down.
AATTTGCACATATTCTAATATATGAAAATCATAATTTGACTCATTGTTTTGGCTTCAGATAGATTATATTTAGAAATCACTATTTTTATTTTGTCATAGTAAAACTTTAAAGTAACATTCAAGTCATCTATGATACTCCTTGAAAATAATAATAATAATATCACTAGAAAATTAAACTAGATTCTTGAATGAAGAACATGTTATCCAGTTTTTCTTATTTTTATTCACATCACATACAAGAACATATTAGACTGAAAAATCTAAAAGTAATTAATCCGAGAAGAAGGAAATAAAAAGCTAGTCTAGTAAGCAAAAAATATCCGTACATAGAATTCCAAAGATATGTTTACGTAAATCTCTCAAGACCTGCCGGGAAAGAATTCAGGCGACAGCGAACCACGGTCGTCTGAATCACGTGATCATTTTATTTTTAATACTCCTCATGGGATATATTTAGTTAATTTGGAGAATTAGTTAACATTGTGTAAAATCAACTAATGTAAAATCGCATTTTTATGAGGAAATCCTTTTAAAAAATTCAAATGTGCAAAACTTATTCAAATATGTAAGCAAATCTTATCCAGACAACTACGAAACACTTACCCAGATACCTGTACAAAACATATCCAGATAATTGTGCAAAACTTACCCAGAGGAAAATAGCCCCCTTTATCCATGAAACTTAAATCTTTTGTATTTCATGGAAGTTTAATCTCAGATTTCATGACTAAACTATTCTCATGTAATTAAAATGAATTCATTCCATTAAAGTTAATGATAAAGAATCAAAATAGTGATGTCAAAGGCACTCAGTTCCTTGTATTTCAATTCGTTATACCATTGTTATCTTGTTTATAAATCATAGTCGACGAGTAGCTAAAACGTCATTTTGTTTCCTTTATTAATGACTATGCTGTTACATAGAGCTTATTATATGTAGTTATTATATACGGAGCTCTCTCAGTATAAGAAACTGAGGTATTAGACATTTGTTTTCATAAGAAAGAAAGAAAACATTTCTGTTGTAACACTGTTTAAACATAGGTAATTACTTTCTTGTACGAAGTATTGTAATCCCGAAAATTTTCGGGTATCATATTCCATTGAAAATACCCATTTTGAGCGCTATCGAGCGCAATTTAACGATGTACGCAAGGACAGTATAAAAAACTCTTTTTCTCCAAAAGGTTGTAAAATGGATTTAAAAGGGTTTCAGAAACGATTTTTTTCGTGAAGTCTGTATGTACGTATGTAGGTACGTACCTCGCATGTATGTATCTCGCATAACTCAAAAACGAGTTGCCCCAGAACGCTGAAATTTTCTATTTAAGTCTCTTATAACATGTAGTTGTGCACCTCCCTTTTTGTTGCAATCTGCCACATCAAAAGTATATATATATGCCTACTCTGTTACTCAGCTCACCCACCAAAGTAATATATATATACCCACCCTGTTACTCAGGTCGGCGAGCTCAGTTTTTTTATTCTTATGTGCTGGTAAATTGTGCTTTGAAAATGACTGAATTATGCTGTTTTCATGTTCCGTTGAAGGTTTTTGCACCTTTAATTAATCTGCGTGCAATAGCTGTAGAATTATCAACAGTTTAAAATTTGTGCAACTAAGCTTAACGGAGCAGCCATATTTGTTTACATTTTAAATTTAGCAGAATAGTGAATTAAGTGAGATTTTTAACCTTTTTGCCGAGTGGGACCAAAAGTAAACTTTCAGATTTGTGCACCGAAAAATCTGCCTTCTTGCCCGCTGGCCGAATTTTGGTGTAGCCTTTAAATCTGCGTAAAAACTCTACTTTTAATTGCAAAAATTGCTTTTTCAATTGTTTAAACTGTATTTGGTGTTTTATGTTTTTCTATATTTTTTAAATTTTAATGAAGATATTTTAAGTTTTTATGTAGTTTTGCCTTGCCGCGAGATGAGAACTGAATTAATTGAATGAGAACTATATCTCCAATGAAATTCGAGGAAATAAGTTTAAATGAAATGGAGCAAAAAATGTGTATAGTTTAACAGGCCGTACAAGGAAGTCATGCGGTGTTCGCCATCAGATTTTTTTTTTGTATTTATAACTAGCAAGTAAAAAATGCCATGAGATATAAAAAATTTAAGTTTGTCTATACCAAATTGTTTGAATATATGTGTCTCTCTTTTATTTCCTGATAATGTGAGGGTGTTTAGATATGATGATTAAATTGGCCTTCTTTGTTATTGAAGAATTCTAAGTTTCCTTCACTGCCATTTTCCTGGTTTAACTTTTCAGAACTTCACGTCGTCTCTAACCAATCAGATGATAAGACATCAGGAAAGGTAATTTATAAGAATTTCGATTATTGTTTTTATGTTCGACAATTTATTTCTTTATAATTTAAATCTCAATGTGCATTGTTTTCAGTCATTCCTAAATCGGATTTGTTAAAAAAAAAGCGCGAATATATGTATTCTTTGATCAGTTCGTACGATAAGAAATTTCACTTCATTATCAGAAACTTAACTATAAAGAATGGTAGAGGTTTCTCATCAAAATCAATAAGGATCATGTAAGTACTGTAAGAAGCATCCAAAAATAAAAAAAGAGCATGATTACAGAAATATGAAAAGAATAACACAAAAAATTGGCATTAATATATAATTTTTTAAATGAGAAAATATAATATATCACTTCAGTTTATTCACTAAAGATTCCAAAATTTTTCCCGTCTCCAGAAAACTTGGTTCTTATAAAAAATTTCACTTATAAGAAACAATTTGTAATTTTCTTTTTAACTTTCATGTATCAACATGAGTGAACTATACTGCAAACAAAATTCTAAAACTGTTTCTTTCTCAAATAATTTGTACCTGTCGTCCTTCAAAATTTATAAGTATTCTTCTTTAGTTCAAAGTCAACACTAATATTATCAGAGCCGGCTAGTGATAAGAGTATATAGCCTCTACATAAAAAGAAATAAGACACTTCTTTACGTTGCAGTTAAAGTACTTCTACACCTGTCTCTCTCTATATATCTGCATGCATACATATGCACACAGATAACGAACCTTTTCGTGGCAAGCACATCTTATAGACGATCAGCCTGAAAATGACTAATATTTCTCAGAATATTAATATAACATATATATATCGATGCTGAGCATCAATACTAAAATCTAAATTGACTTATTACATAGAACACCAAAATCGTTTGAAATCATACGTGATCATAATAGAAAACTTTTATTGCAATTTCACATGAATACATGGCAGAGCATTTGATGAAGAACTATTTTATGGGAAATAATTTTTCATAAATGCGTAGTCACACATATTCAAAAGGAAATTCACATGGTGGTAACTTTCTGTAGATGACAAGAACGTTCAGAATTTTTTGAAAGCATAATAATGTACAGAACGGCATTTATCGGAGCCTAGTGAATTTCACGCGTATGGCTTGATTTATTCAGATAACAGCAAAGAACACTAGAGCTATCTGCCTAAGGGTAGAGATACCTTCGTGGAGAACTTTCTAAGGGAAACTGGCTTGTATACACGTAACACATGTGGAAAAATATACGAAAGCGCCCATGCAGCCGGCCCGTTTGTCTGGAATCGAACACATGTTGCAACTACCATGTGTTCAGTGACTTCAGTTCAGTGACATGTGTTCACTGTCGCTGGTAGCCGCTTTACATCTACATATCTGGTGTATTTTATGAACAGTGTGAATGCAAACACTTTTTCTCCTAAATGGTAATACGTTAACACGTATTACCATTTAGGAGAAAAAGAAATGGATAAATGCGTTTTTTAATGTATTTAATTTTAAAAAAATTACACAGTTAAAATGAAATTTTTTCCCCTTGAAACAAAATGCAAACCGCATATGTTTTCAGCTGAATTATAAATTATTTTTTACTTATTATCTTTTTTCTCATTTTTACTAAACAATGAAATAAATTTTCATTTATGGAATAATTTTTTTTTTATGGAAGCTCTAAAGTTTAACACATAATCTTGTTTTAACTTTAACTATGCTGAATTAATTAAATAAGTTATTTTTTATTTTCGCAAAATAAAATACAAATTTATTTCGATAAACTAAAACTAAGATTTTTTTATAATGTAAAATAATTACATTAACAAAATACATATTAATACATTTTTAAACTTATAGTTTGGTATAAAATTTTAATAACTGCGTAATTAGCCTACATATTTGCATTCATTAAAAATTATTAAATGGTTTCTTAACAAACCAATTTTAAGTTTTAAGAATTAATTTAATAATTTTAAGTTTTAAGAAATAATTTAATAATTTAAACAACCACGTTAACTGATTAAAGTTTGTGTTCATTTTAATTCTATCAAGTCTAGCTGACTTGTATAATTTTCATATGCCTACTCTGTTTACAAATTTATGACGAGTTACTGTTCCCGATAATTAATCAAAATTCTTAAATTTCAAATCAATAACTCTGAATGAAGACAGATATTGTACTATTTAGCAAGTTAAATCTTATAGCCATATCTTAGATTTACAAACAAGTAAAAAAAAGAAGACAAAAAAAGAATTAAAGTACAAAAAGTCAAAAACGTCTTCCAGACTAAGAACATAAATGACGACTTCAAGTAAGCATTCATATTTACGTAAATACACAGAACTTTATCATCTATTACTAAACAGATACAACCTACGAGAAACTACCTAAAGAAAAGTAACCAAAGATTAAAATATTGAAATAGACATAACCTAAATTTAACATACGTAAAGAGATATACCTGAGTAAGAATAATTTGAGAGTATTACATCTAAAGAGAAAACCATTTTCCTAAAATTTGTAAAATTTTGAAATAAAAGTACCTAAAGAGAAAACTTGTCTTCAAATTTTCTATCTTAATTTCAAAATCTTTCTAATTAAAAATACATGTTTAAAATTAATAGTGTTATTGCTCTAGGCTTCTAAGTGGGTATTACGAGAGTTGTGAGTTAAAGTTGTTGCACAAATCGCATAACACAAAAAGCAAACTGCTCCGGAGCAGAATATTAGGCCTAATAGAATCGTTGATACACAACAAATAAAACTAAAGTTATCTTCGTAAAGTAGCGCTAAATCCGAGTATAAAGAGAGTTTTGCAGGTGTACAGCAACTGGCTAAAATCAACTTAGCACTCCAAACTCCACTTGAAGTCCAGTAGATTTGAAGAGTCCAGAGTTCCTGAATCGTTCTCTGCTAAAGAGGCCACTTCGTACAACAGCCCTCCCTCTGCAATTTCAATATTCTTCTTTCTAGCCATCCTGGAGGTCAACACAGCTGGATCGTTGTCTAAGGCTAACGTTCGTTGCTGCTTCTTGAGCTATAAAAATTTGCTTATGATAGTTTGTATGCCAATTCAAATTACTGTACCTGTAAACAATGGCTTCTTGTGATAGTATTTCTAGAACAGTTTCAGACTTTAAATTTCTATATGTGATAAACTCAGATTCATTTAATTATTATTATTAGGCAGTCAGCAAAGCTTTACTATTCTTGTTTATTCGAAAATCCTCTGCATATAAACACATATTACTTTATTTATATGTCAATTACGTAAAACAATATTAAATTAAATCTTTTTTAAAACATATATGGAGCTTTGATATTCTTTTGTGTAGCATTTATTAAATGATAACATCTGAGCCTTAATTAAATGATAACATGTAAATAGACAAAATATCGGGCATAAATTATAAAAACACCTAATAAAATTTATTTTATTTCCTTTGTTAGATGTATGCATAAAACAATACTAAATTATCTCATTTTTTAAAACATTCATCGGGCTTTGATATTCTTTTGTGTAGGATTTATTAAAATGATAAATCATAAAGGGTTAAAATACCGAGTGTAAGTTATAAAAGCTACATTTGGTTACATTTCTAGCCAAGCTACATTTGGGAGAAGGATTCAGGTAACGATATGTTTATCTGAGATTCGAACAAGAGCTTAAGCGACTGGAGAAAAACAACATTGTAACGTACTCTTAACTGCATGATTACGAAAATTTATTAAATATAGCCATTATTATCTATAAGTACGAATCAAGATTAATATGTGAAATATATAGACCTTGAAATATTATATGTCTTGTAATGTATGGTTAAATATTTTTGTACTTTATTTCATTGTATAAAAGAGCACTTAAAAAATAAAGCGTTATTTAATGCACTATCAACTAAGCAAGTTTCGGAGCTTCAGATGCAAAGTTCTCACATACAGTGTCCCCGAGAAAGGAGATATAAAGAATTTTATTCCCCTAGAAGGGAAATAAAATTGAACCGAGAAAATTCACGCTCTGAAATCTGTGGATAAACTAATTAGAATAGCTGTTTCAAGATGTGCACAACAGAGCAGTAGTCATGAAAATACAAAATGAAGCATTCAAAATTACCACTTAAGTATGCGCGGAGGATACTATATGAAAATAAAAATGAAAATGCAGTAAATACTCAAGATGATGCAAAAATCATTGGCTACTGTTTTGATGTGCACAAGCTGCAACTCTGACTGGTCAACCACAAAGGTCAGGCACTAAATTATCACTTTTGTTAATGTACATTAATATTATTGTTCTCTTTATTTATACCCTCAAAGCCAGTGATTAAAATCACTGAATACTGGCAGTATCGCACAGAGTTAAATCCAGAGAAATGGGCCATTTGTATTCAGCAATTGTTTACGTAGTTGTCCCGTTTGTTGCATAAATACGAACCAGTTTTCCCTAGAAGGTCCTTCACGAATTTATCTATTCCTTTAGGCAGATAATCATCTTGTTCTTTTCAATATTCAAATTAAAAAAAATAATAATAAACAAAATAGGAAATGTATGTTATTCTATAACTATGCGCTTATATATATCCTTAAATATTACTACTACAGGCACATATATCGTATATGTGAATATAATTATATCTTCTTTTCTAATGCAATAATATAGTAAGACATACTGATGGTCCTATTCACTTATCCTAAGTGTCCTATTCACTTATCCCTGCTGTACCACGAAGTTTTGCTAAGTCTTTATCTGGTAAAGTACAGCAACAAAACTATTCTTAAGCCACTTACACTTAACTCCTAATATCTTCTCCATTTACTTCTGTTTAGTGGTGTTTTTCTTATTGTATATTTACATATATCATAGAACTAGGAATGCATATGTAAAAGATTATATGCATCAAACTTAATAATTATATACATCAAATTTTGAATGTATCGGTACATATATTCATTAAACTATGAATGCATATGTAAAAGAACCTTTCTGTTTTTGTTCCACTTTAATTTTGATTTTATTCCAGTGCAATGCATTTATAACCGAATGAATTTTCTTTCGTTAATTATATGTAATTTATTAATTGTAGTTATTGAAGTTGCAATAAAGTAAAATTCGGCTGGAATTATGTGATTTACATACATTCCCAGAAATCTCATTCTCACCATTAAAATGATTGTTGAAACTCCTCAGCGATTTTCGCACGGCACATGGGTATCCTGTGCGCATGTGCAGAGCAAGCACCAATAAGAATCCAACTGTCAGCCACGTCATCACGATGGCCGCCGAAAATCAAATCGCACTTTATTGACACCTGGCGCTAAAAGCTTAAACAAAGTGCTGTATAATAGGGGTTTATACTAATCCCTATTGATCTAGTTCATTCACGCTTTTCTTGAGATTCCTCTCCCCCCTCACTCTTTTCTCCCCATCAGAGTTTTTCTCTGCCCTATTGGAGGATTCGATAGGGGTGAGCATAAGAGAAGACATGATTCTAGTTTTTCCCTAATTGTCACACTAGAGAACTGTCGTGTCAAATTCACTGTCATTTCTATTCCCGATACTAGGGTAGTTGTACTCAGCTCTCGATACACTCATATACTGAGTGATGTACAATTCGGCGTCTCATCAGGTGAGTGATTGATAATTTCACTTTGAACTCGAAAAGTTTAATTAGGAGGAAAGGGTGATTCAATTAAAACATTTATAGCTGCATCCTGGAAGCAACTGAAATCATTTTATATTTATGTTTTGTTGGTTTTGATACATGGCTTCGTTATATGCTAGGATTTTTGATTCCCACATAAACATATGAAAACCTCCTAAATATAAATATGCGCACATAAGTAATCTTTTAAACAAGATAAAACTGTGCTCCCAAATGCGCTGCAATTAAGGTAAATAAAAAAAATTAACTTATTGTGAAAATCAGAAAAAAAACTTTTTTGGCTTAAGAAAAGCAGAAATATTTGCTGCTTTAAAAATTAATGAATTCATAAACGTTATGAAAGGAAAACGAGTATTATTTTTACCCAAAAAATAAATATAAAAAATCACGAATTGCAGAATTTAATTTACTGATGTTACTGAAAGTTACTTTAGTAAATACTTTATCTATACGTTATAAACTTTGCAAACGAATAAAGGTTGCAATTTAGTAATAAGGGATAATATTAAGTAAAATATTTTTTCTGTCTGACTTTTCATTTGCAGCTGCTAATCTGCCTTAAATTGTATGTACTTTTATTTCATCGTGTCTTAAATGTCATATTAAATATTATTTCTATCAGGATGGATTTATGTATGACAGCAAAATAAAAATAATAAGAAAATAATAATAAAAAATTAATTAAAATTAAAAATTTGAAATTAGAAAAAAAATTCTCCTTCTTAACAGTTAAAGCTAAAATGGAGTTTTTTAACTTCCCCAAAATCTGTATTTTTTATGTTATCTAAAATGCGATATGCAAGCTGAAGAGGTATATGAAATTATAAAAACTGTAAAACTGTTTCATATCTCTAAAACCAGGGCAAAATCTCAAGATGAATTTCATAAAAAAACGGAAGAAATAACTTTTGAACAGTTTTTAATGTGATTTATGCTGTCATTTACTGGCATATATTGGTATTACTGTAGATTCGAAGATTGATATAGTGCATTTAAGTGGAAGAAAAAGGGAATTAAATGTTATTAAAATATTAGATGTCTGCTAAATTTGACACGGTATGCAGAGAGGCAATAATATATAACTAATACTACATAGAGCATTTTACCTTATCTGAGTTACAAATATTTTTAAGCTAAAATAGATGTACATAATTTTATTCATCCTATTCAACTCATTCATATCAAAACATTCCACTCATTCATATTCAACTCATTCATATAAAACATTTACATATCTAAAATATCGTTTAAATATAAATTTTTACCGATATGAAGTAATTTTTCATCTCAAATATTTCCTTAAAAATATTTATGGATTGCAATATTATGAGAGCGAATTTTTATTCCCTAGTTAACTGTTAAACTGATGAAATTTTGCATTTTGCCTTTCTATTAATCTATAATTTTGAATTTTAATTTTTAAGAATCGTATATTGTATCGTTATAGCCTAAGTGATTACTCTCTAAAATTGCATTTTAAAGCATAATTACAAATAATATTTAGTATAAGTTATATTGAATGACGCAGTATCATAATAACAGTGCCTTTTATATTAACCATTCTAGGAGATGTAAATATTACCAAATATTGTTTAGTTATTATGGAATACGCAGTTTTAGAAATATCTGAACTGGTATTGACACTGTTACAACGATTCAATAATTGCTTTAGGATCTTTTTTGTAAAATATGTTCTTCTTTTAGTGAAAAGCTTTATATCATTTTTTTACATTTATATTACTACATATTAGATATAATAACACTGATAATTTTACTTTTGAAATGAACAAAAAACAAGTTTAATACTTTCAGAACACTTCTAATAACTAAAAGTTTGTAATAAAATGAACTTAATTCAAAACTTATTAAATAATTATTCATTTCATTAATTATTTATTATTTCATATTATTTACAATTCTCATTGTTTTCTTCAAGGTATCCTTGAAGCACGAACCATGTGTTTAAATATATATATAAACGTGCCTTTAATAATTGACATAAAAATTGCTTTTTGAAATATCAATGGGTTTATCATTTAAGCTCAGCTTTAAAATTTGTAACATATCAATTTACACTATTACATCTTGAAATAAATTCAAATTCGGTATGATTTCTTCTACAGTTTCTTTTCATTAAAATTAAAATATTGCTTGCTTAATTTCTGCATGTATTTCAGTATGAAGCACATAATAAGCTTTACAATATTCGAAAGAATGTGTTAAAACAATCAATAAATATAAAAAAAACGCAGATGAAGTTAATGATTACTCAAAATTATTTAGTTTAAATTTTCGTTCTTCATAAAGCGTCCTTCAGCTCAGTTACAAAATTTTCTTTCTAATCTTTAATGAATTTCTAAAATTTAGTTTCTAATATTTAGTTCTAATATTTAGTTTCTAATTAGTTCT